>JAHWFO010031088.1:0-33035 GCA_023313115.1 Rhysida immarginata | reverse complement strand
AGACTATCCATTCTATGAAAAATACGAAAAACAGGAAGTCTAGGTGATATATAGGGACTTTATCTGAACTCTTCTTGAGTTGCCTCACCACTGTGAAGATACTTTAAACTCAAGTTTTTCTTACCCTTGACGAAGAAGTTCTTATACCCTCTTGCTCTATTCGAAACTCCCATTGTTTCTAATACCCGTATAACTTTTCTGTTTTAGTTGCAGAGTTTCTCTGACCAATATTCGTTCTTTCTCTTTCCTTCCCAGACACATAAATTTTTCTTTTCCAGACATGCGTGACTCCTTTGCAGTGCTGCCATTTTGTGTGAAATTTCCTGATTTTCGGGAAATTTAACTTTCTGTGGGATGTCTCGCGCGAAAGAGCAAAACGTGTGAAATATTGGGAAATTGTGAAATCCCGCAAATTTTTTTGAAGAAAAAATATAGTGCAAAATGTAAAATTATTTAAGTACTTTTAATTTTTACAACGAGAGATTTCTTTTCCTTCACTCAAGAGAAGCCTTTCAGAGAGGTGGTGTATGATGGAGATGCTTTATAGATCTGTTCTGTGAGAAAAAGCCTTTTATTTTTTTTGTAAATGGCTTCAATCAATATCTGATATCGATATTATCGATATACGTGAATCGATATTTTGATATTCTTGTTTATGATGTTAGCGGGAAATCGGGATGCCTACTTGCGGGAAAAATCGACATCTCCTGGTGGCAGCACTGCTCCTTTGCCTCATCAATAGACGCTGCCTTATCGATGTTCTGTTGCTAAATCATCATTTTATGGCCATTATTAATAATTCTTGGAAACGAACGTTCAATCATCGCATTATCATCATCTCAGTTTCCAAAATATATACATTCCCACAGAATATAGTCAAAATTTATTTTTATGATATATTTGGATCTGCTGTGCTACCAAATAAGCTAGATGATAACCCCAGCGTGATTCGGACTTTTTTTAGGATTAAATTTTGCAAAATCTTAAAAAAACACACATGAAAACGCTTATAATTAATACAATAAAAATTCTTAATAAAAATTTGAAAAAATTTTTTATAAAGGCTCATAATGGATGGGCCTCTCCTCTTGAATCAAAACTTGGCCATTCATCTCTTTTTGTAGTCTAGCGATCGCCGATTCTTCTACTGACCTGCTTACCATTTGCTCAATATAGCACGGAGCTAAAGGAGTGCTTCCTCTGTCATCTTTGCACTCTTTCTCAATAGTCAGCTAACTTTCCATTATCTCCAGTTACTAAGCATTTTTAAAGATTTTCAAAAAATTGTTAAGTACTAAGAACTCTGTTTTCCAAGAAAAGCCTGAATAACAGGAATATATCTATATTGCACAAACTTTGCCTTTTATTGTTGGTCATGAGATATTTCTTATTAATATGCCCTGTCATAATCATGAATATCGATTTCTTATCGATATTTATTATTTTACCGAAATCTGAGTTAGACAGTGACCTTCCTCATGCTTTAAAGGTCAAGTATGCAAAATTTCATCAAGATCGGAATAAAACTGTAGATTTGTATTCAATACCCACGAACAAACCCGCAAACAAACATCCTTCTTTATATACAGGGTGTTTTTGAATTGAGTACAGATTTTTTGGGACATGATAGAAGAGGTCCTTAGAAGTATTTTTTGTCATATGATCATGGGGTCCCCGCAGCTCCGTTTACTTACAATACTGCATTGAACAATCAAATGACACTGGGACGCAGTGTGCGTTGGTAGGCGTAGATTATTTTATTTTTAACAATTAACACAAGCAATCTACTGTATGACTTTTACGGTAATTGTTCGAAATGACCGCCATTTGCTTCATAGCACAATTCGCAACGCCTTATGATGGATAGATGTACGCGTGGAAAGAGTTGATTTGCACGGTCGCTGATGTCACCTGCTGCCGCGACAACACGAGCCGCCAATTCTTCTTCGGTATCTACGGGTTCGGAGTACACCATTGCTTGTGTTAATTGTTAAAAATAGAATAATCTAGGCCTATCAACGCACACAGCGTCCCGGTGTCATTTGATTGTTCAATGCAGTATTGTGAGTAAACGGAGCTGCGGGGACCCCGTGTTCATATGACAAAAAATACTTCTAAGGACCTCTTCTATCATCTCCCAGAAAATCTGTACTCAATTCAAAAAAACCCTGTATATAGAAGAAGAAGATAGATTTCATCAGTTGCATTTTGTGATTATGGGCGAATTTCTGATCCATAATCATTTAAATCCCAGAAAATTGTAACACTTCGTAGTAAATTTTTTGATTTACCTGGTTAGTACAATGAATATTTTTAAAAGTTCTATTTTCTGTTAGAGACATCTATAAATAATTGTCGTACAATTGAAAACGAAAATTTGTGTGGGAAAAAAAAAGACGTGTAGCATCGTAAGTTTTTGTTTTCAACAATTGCAAAACTTAACGTGCAAATTGAACGTGAGAAAGAACGATAGCTCGTGCGTCGAAGCTTTGTGCATGATCGCTTCTTCCAAACAACAAAATGGAGTCAACGAAACAGGGACAGAGAGCAGTAATTCGTTTTTTGACATGTGAAGGAGTTTCAGTTTCTGAAATTCAACATCATATGCAGAACGTCTATGGAAATGGCTGCCTAACCTTCACTCGTGTTTTGGCATGAAGCAAGAGGTTTTCGGAGGGATGGTCATTATTGCAAGATGATCAAAATGACCTGGACAAGCAAACCAGGATGATTCCAAAGCCAAAATTGGCGCTGTCGCAAAGGAAAACGAAGAGTGACAATTGATGTCGTGGTTGCTATAACTGGCCTTAGTTGTGGAACTGTTCACTCCATTTTCAGGAACCATGTGCACTACAGAAAAATCTGTGCACAATGGGTCCCGCATCATTTGAGATCAGAACAACTTGGAGTTCGAATGGTCTTGGCAACATTTGACTTTATGAACAAGAAGGATATAGTTTTCTCAACAGAATCGTTACAGGGGATGAAACTAGGTGCATTCATTTCCAACCCGACAGCAAACGTCAAAGTCGTCACTGTAAGCATTATGGGTCACCACCCCCAAAAAAATCAAAAGCAATCGTAAACAGCGCGGAGAAGGTGATGTTGACCGTGTTTTTTGATCTCAAAGGCCCGATTTTACTGGACTTTCTTGAAAAAGGCGCCACAGTTAACGCACCACGATATGGGTGAAGGCACTGCGCATGGTCATCAAATGCCAGCGTCCTCACACCTCGAAAGGAACGGTAAGCCTCGTTAAAAATTTCAACTGGGAGCGATGCAGCATCCACCTTACAGCCGTAACTCATCCCCATGTGACTTTCTCGTGTTTGGGGATCTCAAGAAACATCTGAAAGGCCGCAGGTTTCAGTCGGACGATGAAGTGAAGGAAGAGGTTTAGGAATGGTTCCACATGCAACCGAAAGACTTCTTCCAAAACGGAATTACAAACGTTGCTACACAGTGGGATAAATGCCTTAAGGCATTTGGATAGTATTTTTAAATTCCTTGTATACTCTTTGCATAAAATAAATAATTTTCGTTTTCATTTGTACGACCCTTATATAGAGGTTGTAAATTATATCCTTCTAAAAACTACGATACGATGTTGAAGAAATTCAGGTGATTAAAGTGATATCAGACACTTGGGGACGCAAATCTCACGCAACGCCGTAATTTCAACCTCAAGTTGAATGGCGTGGCGCTGGTACCACGAGCAGTACCAACTATAATACCGACATCATTTATCATGTTTTTCATCAAAAAGTATCGAGGAAATCAACAAATACTGGTAGTTCAATTAGCTTTTGGCGTACCATCATTTTGTTATGTTCTGTGTTTTATTTTTTTATTTTTTCAATTTTTTTAACAATAAACCTCAAGGCAACGTAATTTTGAATAATGTTTAGTGCTGTGTCTTAGGTAAACATATCCCAAGAAAAGCAAATTGAACTATCAGTATTTGTTCATTTCCTCGATACTTTTTATGAAAAACCTGATAAATGCTATCGGTATTAAACAAGGTTGGTACTGCTCGAGCTACTTAGCACCACGCCATTCAGCTTAGTTTGAGGTTACATTTTCGGCGTTGCTTGCGATTTGCGACCCCAAGTGTCTTATATCATTGTAATTGCCTGAATTTCGTCTACATCGTAGTGTAGTTTTTTTGAAGGAGATAATTTACACCCTGTATAATATCCAAATACCACTCACTGACTCACTCATAACGAAATCTCCAGAACTATGAAGCCTACTAACTTGAAATTTATCAAGTATGTTTCTCTTGGCTTCTAGGTGCTCGCTAATAATGGGTTTTATTTATTCCTTCTTCTTTTTCATTGTACATTATTTTTAAAATTCAATTTACCTGAAGATGAATGGTATTTTGCCAACTTTAAAAAACTGTGACGTTTGCTTTGCTTAATGAAGGATTTTGCGATTGTTTCGTCAAGCAGCATCAACAATCACTGCAAGTCTGTCACGCGGGAATGCAGTATATCTTTTTTGTTTATCTGAATGGTATTTTTTCTAGCGTTAGAAATTGTGACATCGTTGTTTGGTTTGTTTTATGAAGACTTTTGCGGTTATTCCGTGAAACAGCACCAACAGTAACTGGTAGTCTTTTGCGTGGGAATACAATGTATCTTATTTTCTAAAAGGGCTCTTCAGGCGACCAATACAGCATATAAGGTTGGTTGACTGACTCATCAACGCACAGCAAAATCTACTGAAGCAAACAATTCGAAACTCGGTGAGGTCATACGAGAGACAGCGTAGGGGCGTGCTAAGAGGGGGTTTCTCGAAAATCAGACCCCTTGCCCACCCAGAGCAGCAGAAAGTAATTGCACATTCGGTCACTGGGCTCCACCCCAAATAAACGAAGATCTTCGAAATTTTACAAAAAAGTAGTTTCCCTGATTTTCGACATTCGAATTTTAAGGGTGCGAAAACTGATAAAAATCAATTTTCGGGGGTGTTTCACAAAATTTTTGGATATTTTGATGCAACTTCGCGGGGAATAAAGATAAAGCAACGAAAATCAGAGGGAAGGTTCTCGTGGATAGTTCCTCCTTGTGAAGAGCGACAGGAGAGTCCAAAGATTGGCCCCGCATTTTGTATTTTTGCTGCCTAACTCCAATGCAGTATTTCTCGAGTAAAAATAAGTCAGGAATAATGGAATTTGGTATTCGGTGAAGGCAATTGACGAGATCATTTGTCTGTTTGGTTAATTTTTTAATTATCTGGGTCCAATTTTCCCATATTGTATGTTTACCGGATTTTTTCCGGATTATTTTTTTGGTTTTCTTAAACTAACATAAAAACTGGCATGTTGAAAGCTTAGTTTTTATATTGGTCATAAAATATTGATTTCGTTATTTGATTTAAAATTTATTTAAAGTAACCAGGGCTATTTTTTGATTTATTATGAGTTAGCTGATATACACGGCGTTGCTCGGACTCTTTTTTGATGAAATGTTGCAATTTCTGAATGTGAATATATAGAAAAAATGAGCATTAATCACACAATTTCTCTCCGGCCCTGTATCAAACTCACTCAGCTGTTTGGAGAGGAGTGAAACACAATACAATAAGAACATTTTTAAAAACTTTGACTGTCTGAACACGCTAATCTCCAAAACTACTTGACGAATTTTCATGGGGTTTTCACAGGTAAGTTGAGCGTAGCTTGCGGCAATATATAGGCTTAAGGAATAAAAAGATCTCCTAATTTAAAATTTTTGGAGTATTCTCAGCTTAGTACAGTCCGTAGAAAAGTCAAAAGATGGCGCTTCATTAGTTGATGTCTATAAGGCGCTCATATACAGGGTGAGGCATTTACCCTGGAATTTTCAGAAAAAAGCATTTTACGAAAAAAATGCCCGAAATCAAAAGTGAATTACTTCGCGGGGGAAATTCATTGGGCGAAAAATTAGCCCTTTGTGAGAGGGGGCAGGGGTAACTGTGAAATCTTCCATAGAAACTCCCATTTTTAATGGCATTTTCAGATTGTACACAACATTTAAGAAATGTTTTATTATTGTTGTGTTTTCAATTTATCCAACCGTTTAGGAGATAGGCATTGAAATTGGAGAACTTTTAAAGTTTGAACCTAATTTTATCGATGAAGATAAAGAGATAGAGGGTAGGTCTTACTGACATTCCTATTCTACTTTTTGATGATATTTAAGAATCCGAAGAAAGAATTTCAAAAATTCAATATTTTTTAATACACAGGCATAGACTCTGCCTCCTTAGGATTGCTGCCCCCCAAGACTTTGCTTATGCACTAAAAATATTGGACTTTTGAAATTTTGACTTCGGATTCTTAAAGACCATCAAAAAAGTAGAATAAGAAGGTTGTAAGACCCACCCTCTATCTTCTTCATTGATAAAATTGGGTTCAAAACTTTAACCCATCTCTATCTCCTAAATGATTGGATAAATTCAGAAAACATCAACAATAATACATTTCCAAATGCCCGGCACAATCTGAAAATGCCGTTAAAAATAGGAGTTCCTTTTTAAGATTTCACTATTATCCCCTACACCCCCCCCCCCTCACAAAGGGTGGAAGGGGGCTAATTTTTCGCCCAATGAATTTCCCCTGCAAAGTAATTCAGTTTGATTTTGAACATTTTTTGGTAGGATGCGGTTTTTTTAGAGATATTCGAAAATTCCAGCTGAAATGGCTCACCCTGTATAACAATAGCGCAGTATTGTCGGGTCTGCTAGTTTTGCATAAAGTAATGACATCTTTTCAAGGGATGACCAACCTACTGTTATCTGTAAATATTTTCTCATTAATAAATGAGAAATATTCCTATATATTATTCTCATTGTCCAACACCATTATGCTACATTTAAAATTTTTTATTTCTATTCTCGAAGGCCTCTGCAATGCTTTGAGAAATACGAGTAAGTACCATTCTGGAAAAAGACACTTAAAACAAAATTTTTTCAAAACAACATTTATTTTTACATTTCTTATAGATGCCCAGGGAAAACGGATCACATGCAAATAGCACTACGTCCTCAGCACATGCCAGCGTACGGATGCTGATGGAAGCAACTGGCAAATCATACCCCCGGTCATCTTGATGGCAATTAAGATATTGTAAAAGTGGCTCCAAATAGAATATGTATAAGAGGGGAGAGATGGGACAACCCTGCCGAACACCTTTGGACAGTTCTAAGAAAGGCGAATTGGAGCCATTAATCGCCACGCATGATGTGGCAGAAGCATACAGTGCTGAGATAATCGTAGCAAATTTCCGAAGATGAAGATGGTGAAACACTCGGAAAAGAAACACGTGATTCACCTTATCGAAGGCCTATTCCTGGTCAAGACTTAGCATGGCGAGAGTCTGACGACGCATACACGCTTCCTCCATAACACATTTGATGGTAATCATGTTGTCGGAAATCCTGCGAGATGGAATGGAGCAGGATTGCCCCAGATCGAAGAACTCGTTGGCGAAGCATTAGAGCCGCTGTTGGAGCACACCAGTGAAGACTTTATAGGCTCTGTTAAGAAGGGTAATAGGCCTCCAGTGGGTGACAAGTTCAGGATCCGGTATCTTGGAGAGCAAGATGATTCTTCCCGCGGTAAAGTCCGACGTGATGGAGGAAGGGTCCTTGATGATAGAATAGAAAACTTGCACCAGGAAAGGCCCAAGAAGTTTCCAAGTCGCATTGAAGAACGAGTACAGGATGCCATCTAATCCAGGGCTGGACTGATGACGGCCATCCATCGACAGAAACTTCTTGACTTCATCTTCGGAAAAGGGACGGGTAGTCCATTTCATCGTGGCATCGGATGGAAAGACTGGGTGGCCAGAAAATGATGAAAAATGAGAGTGGAAAGCAGACAAGATGTCAGCGTCGGTTTCCACTGTACCATTCTCCACCACCAAACGATGGTACCTTTTCTTATTGGCGCTATGCCTCTCCTCAGCGAACACAGCTGACGAGATATTCCGAACGTCAGACGCCCAGGGCAATTTGGCCCTGAGAGCTGCGCCGGCAGCCCTGCGGATCATTAGAGCGTTGATCTCGCTCTTCACCTGGCGGATGTCATCAGCATACTCCTCCTTCGGGATGGAACAGCGGAGGAAGCGCAAAATTTCTTGCAGCATGAGGAGATGACGCCGATTGCGTTTAGTGGCGTCACACCCAATCTTTCTGAAAAAAAGACGGATCTTAGATTTAAGTGAAAGCCATGAAGCTAGCGACGTAGGCACTTTTTGAAGATATCTTTCCATAATCCGAACGAACATTCCCTTGTAATTATCGAGGTCAAGCAGAGAAACGTACAAGAACCAATTGTTCAAAGCAGGGCCTGTAGAGGAGGCAGGGAATAGAGGGTTCCAAGATCACTTGATGGCACTGTGATCAGAAAACGAGCATGGAATGATCTCCATGGAACCAGGGGCACCAGTAAAAGAGGTGTCTAAGAGAAAAAGGTCCAACCTCGAGGGCCCTTGGTGAAAGGTGGATCCAAACTGGCTGGAATGGGAAGAAGACGCCCACAGATCGAAAAGTGCATTCCGCTGGCACAACTGGTAGACACACTTGGACGAAAAGATATCGTTCTCATCCGGATGGCAATTGAAGTCCCCAGCCACCACAACAGGTAAGGACGAGCACATGTGAAAGTGAAGGTCTTCAAGGAATAAACACAGGGCGTACACATTATGCAATCGGATTTTGAGACCTGATACCAGGAGGTCCAAAGAAATCACCCTGCACTCACAGTCAAAGACGCAGTTCGACACCACAGTGGATGGGTTGAAGATGATGGAAGCAACCCCTTGCCCACCGAAGATGAGTTGATGAAGAACTGCGCACATGGATATTGACTGCGAAGACCAGGGACGTTAGCAAGCTGTTGAGAAGCGGCATGCTTCACCTCTTGAAGAAAGAGAACATCTGGCCTGTACAGGGCAATGAATGATGACTAAACTGATTGCTTGAAGGACGAACCAAGGGAACGGACGATTCAGGAAAAGACCTTCACTGCGACTTTAAACTGACGGGGGCTGACCTGTTTCTGAAGGAGACCTGAGCCTCACGGACGAGGGAGGAGGCTCAGATGTCTTCCGTCTAGGGGAACGAGCACATCCCGAAGAGGAAGAGGGGCTGCAATGATGACGGTCTACGCAGCTGTCTCTTTCAGATGAAGAGGACACAGGAATCCCGTCCCTCTTGCTACGATCATGTCGGGCCTTTATCTTGAGAGGGCTCTTAGGCGTCGCAAGAATATCCCACTGAGCAGACGCTGATGGCTTTGAGGTCCAAGCAGAGGAAGAAATTTTACCAGGTGCAGGCGCACAGACGATTCGCAGAGGCTGTGATGCCGATGAAAGCGCAAGTGGAGGAAGAGATGGAAATTCTTTCGCAGCAAACACCGACTCGGAGCACAACGAATCGTCTACGATGACTTCTGCAGAGTGACAGTCCTCCAACGTCAGGGAAACATAAGGCGAAGGAGGAGGAGACGAAACAGTTTCATGAACCACACGAGACCGAGAAGGGAAGGTGGCATTTCCCTTCTAGGAGTTGTAGGAAGAGGCGACGATGTTGGGGCTGACTTCGAATTCCTCGGTGAAGAAAGAGGTGACGCTGGTGGGGCCGTCTTCGATTTCCTCGGTGAAGGAGGCGTGGTTGCTCTGCTCGTCTCTGGTGACTTAACCGGAGAAGTCATCTTTGCTGGGACCACATTCCTAGAGGCGGTGGCACTGGGGCTACTGATAGAGCGTCTTACCTCTCCTGGCGCTGGTGGAATTTGCGAAAGAGAGGACAGTCTTTCCGAACGTAGGAATTCTTTTTGCAGTATCAGCAGCACTGCCTCTGTCCTTTGTAAGGCATGGAGACTTTGGTTTCGTGCATCACAACGAACTCAAGAATGTCTCTATGGAGTTTTATGTCGCCCGTCATCTGAAGAGGAGAATCTAGGTGGAGGGGGTAAGAAATTCTTCACACCACCCTATAGTCCGACATGTAGCCTCGGAGATATTTCTCAGCCGTCAGTGGTGATGCGCCCCGGATAAGAACTGGAACGTATCCGGGTTCAGCGTAACTCAAATGGACGGTGGTTTGCCCAACCTTGATAAAGTCCGCAGCCACATCTGCTACATTCTGTTGCCTGCAGAGCATCTTCGACTCTATTGAAGTAAGCCTCTGCAGGACAGAAACAGCAGGGTGACCCGACGGAAGAACCGTAGGTATACCCGTTTTGGCATATACCTCATTCATAAACATGCTGACGGCAAAGGCCTGTTGGCAATTAAATCTACCATGTGTTCCATGGAGAAAGGAAAGTTCTCCCCTAGGAGACATCAGGGGGGGGGGTGATGCACTATACACTTGTCACTGCACCTATACTACAATGGTTGCAGACTGACAGAGTAGAAGAGTAGTGAATTATATTTTTCATGCATTTGAATTTATACTTTTGGAGCAACAATCTAAAGACAGACGGCTAGCACGTAGTGACAATGAGAAATCACTCCCAGCAGCATGTGTATGTAAATAGAAGAACATCTATAAAGCTTTTCTTCAACAATTCAAATTTAAAATGACATTATTTGCCACTTAAAAGAACACAGTTGTCAGCAAAAATAGAAAACTAATTGACTAATGATCATAATATTACATAAATATTTATAACCAAAATTAGTTTCATAGAAATGTCTAGGAAAAGAAAGAAAAAGGGATCCCGTTATATTTTTAAAGTCAAATAATTAAAGAAGTGTATACACAAGGAAAAACTAAGCTATGTACGTTTATCCGTATTCTGCCCAAAGCCCAAAATACCAAATTAAGTCAGGGATTTAATCATTTATTAAAAGTGTATAATAAAAGTATAGAGTAAAGAAAATTTACTCAATCAAAATAAACGACATACTGCCATAAAAACAAAATAAAGGGCAAAATTTACATAAAAAAACAAACTAATTAAGAAATTATTTTTCAATTGAAAAATGGAAGGAAGTTTTCTGCGATTCGGATTCGAACCAGGAACCTCGACTATCGTGGCCGACGCCTCTACCAATTGGGCTATCGCAGACACCACGGACAGCCAAACTGTCTCAAGGTGTCTTAAAGACAACCAAGTTGTCACGGTTGAAAGCCCAATGGGAGACGGGAACCTGGCCCACAGATCGAGAATTTCTCCACTCCAAACCATCAGAAAGTTGATGAAATCACAGAAAAATCATTACCTATGCTTGGAGACGCATCTCCAGTTAATAATTATTATTATTTACTTGTGAGTTCATCAACTCTCTGATGGTTTGGAGTGGAGAAATTCTCGATCTGTGGGCACGAGATGTTCCACGCACATGCACTAAGGGATGTTCTCTTTGCAATGAAAAGCATTGTGGCGTTTGCCGGTTTCTTAACCCTGCTACCTCCATTTCCAGCAGTGCTTCCTCCTTTACTTTCAAAATTAACCAGAACCTAACGTGCACCTCTCACAATCTAATTTACCTGTTACTTTGCAAGGTATGCCAGAAACAGTATGTCGGTGAGACAGGCAATACCATACGTGCCAGATTTGCCGGACATAAATTCGACATCCTTAGCAATGCTGACACCCCTGTCGCTAAACACTTTAATTCCCCTGGCCACTCTTTACAGGCCATCAACCTTTATATTCTTCGTAGTAACTTCCATAACAAAAAAGAAAGTAAACAATTCGAGTCTTTTCTTATTTGGAAATTCAATTCCCTCACCCCTAATGGCATTAACCTTAGCAAAGGCACCATTCCCTCATTACCTTTCCCATGTCCCCTTCCAACTTCAGCTATTCCTTAATTTGTCGCAAGCCCTATGGGCCCTTTTCTTCTTTCTTTATCTTAACTTTTATTTCTACTTTTCAATGTTCTTCAATGTCCTCTCATTTTTTTACCTTTGACCCGATGCTCTTACATGTGGGACTATTTTACAGGGTGACTAGCGACCGGGAATGGTCAGGGAATTTTTATTTTTTTATACCGAGTACAGTCAGGGAATCATAAAATCGATAATTTTGAACAATGTCAATAATATTCTTTCATGACAGCCCCCTTTTTTGTCTACTAATAATCAGGAAAAATTTTACTTAATCTTTTTGCTAGGCACCCTATCATTCCTAAACGTTTTTATAATTTCACTTTCATATGTTTCATCCTATTACATTTTTCTCGCCGCCCCCTTATTATTTCCTATTTGTCCTCCGTCCTGTCCTATCCCAACAGTTCGTCTAATTAATCTCATTTGTTCTCTCCTTGTTTGTCAGCCAATACCGTCTTACTATTCCCCATGCAAACTATATATAAACCCGTCCTTTAGTACAACTTTCATGGGGACGGACTACTCACCAGAGAGGACTACTCAGCATCATCCTACTCGTACAATACTCATTTCCAAAAAAGTTGGGACAGTGCAACATATAAGAAAAACTCCAACACATTTGTTTGGATTATTGTATTGCCGTTTATTTCAACGCATTACAATACATAAACGATAAATTAGGCATGGGATCACATATCTCATATCTTATATAAAGAAAGATACAGGTGGTTTTCCTGTTTGGCACGTGCAACACACTCCCAAAAAAGTTGGGACAGCACGGCGTTTACCACGGTGTGGCGTCACCTCTCCTCTTGATGACACACTGTAATCTTCTGGGCATCGATGACACCAAGCTTTCTAACACCGTAACCGGAATTCTGTCCCATTCCTGTTGGATATAGGTTTTCAGCTGTTCAACTGTCCGGGGTAGTCGCTGTCGTAGTTTTCGTTTAATAATACGCCAAACGTTTTCTATAGGCGACAGATCCGGGCTGCAAGGGGGCCAATCCAACATACGAATGCGCTGCTGACGTAGCCATGCAGAAGTTATGCGCACTGCATGCAGTCTGGCGTTGTCTTGTTGAAATATACACTGACGTCGTCCAAACAGGCGCCTCTTAGATGGCACCACAGCTTGTTCTAGGATCTGTATATACGCTTCAGCATTGACGGTGCCATTGCAGATGTGCAAGTCTCCCATTCCATGGCCACTAATACAGCCCCAGACCATGACAGACGGTGGTTTCAGTACCGAACGCCTGTAGCACGCAGGAATATCCTTTTTGTCTTTGGTCCGGAGTGTAGCGCGTCTATTATTTCCGTAAACAATCGTAAAGGTTGATTCATCGGACCACAATATGTTCTTCCAGCGTGCTTGGGACCAATTGCGATGGGCTAGAGCCCATATCAGACAGCGACGTTGCTGTCGTTTGTTGATGAATGGCTTCCGTTGTGCACAGTATAACTTAAGTTTGCATTTGTGGATGCACCGGCGTACAGTATTCAACGATAATGGCTTCCCGAAGAAATCGCGGGCCCACGTGGCTATGTCCGTAATCGCAGCATTCCTATGCGAGACGCAATGACGTCGGAGGATCCGAAGAGCTCGAGCATTCAGAATAGGTTTTCTACCTTGGCCTTTCCGAACTGTGATCTCACCACTATCTCGTTAGCGCTTGATAATATTATGTACTGTAGATGATGACAGGTTAAATCTTCTGGCTATTGCACGCTGAGAAACGTTGTTTGTGAATTCTTGAATGATTCGAACACGAAGATCTTCGCTAACTGGCTTGCCTCGACCCATCGTTCCGAATAAGTTACCTGAACGACGGATGGCAACTGTTATTTATACGGAATGTAGTACGACGTCATCATTCTAGATTATTCCCGAACAATTCGGAAGGTTCCACTACTAACGGCGCTTTCTACAACGTATGTCCCTACTATTTTGGAACGTGTTGTAACACCCCCATTCAAAATGAACGTCCCGGCCACGATACAAAATGTTTTGGTGCACAAGTATATTTATGTCATTTAATAAACGTATCTGCTATTTTGTATTCGCGAGAAAGTTTTGTTACATCATCCCTTTTTATTTTATCTATATATTTTGCACTGTCCCAACTTTTTTGGAAATGAGTATTGTAGATGGTATCCTACTCTTAGGTGGTATAGATTGGAGATGGTACGTTAATTGAAGGCGCATTCTCTTAAGGTCAGCGGTTTTTTATATCCTATTCTTTAAGGCTGTTTTTTCTACAGATCTTATTCTGGAAAAGCCCTTTTCAGGGCTAGCAGTCTGACTATTCTTTACTTATTATTTTTAATTTTATCATAATGCCAGACTCAGGCAAAGCGTTAAGTGGCATTGCAAGCCAAAAAACAAGTGATGGTAAATATACGTATGGCGAGATATATAAAGATGCCTGTAAAGATTACAGATTCGAAGCTTTTGATGCTATAATTAAGGATAAGCTAGAGGTTATGCGCCAAGAAATGTGCACTAAATATGATAATTTACAAGGAAAAGTTGAGTCACTAAAAGGGAACATAACTGAAATCCACGATAAAATTGCTAATACGAATGCTGAAATATCTGCAGCACGTAATGAAGCCAACAAGAACTTTAATAAGTTGGAGCAGTTCCTCAAAGATCAATTCTCTGCTCTGTCAATGAAAGGTAATCAGCCTACTGGTGTAACTTCTGACTATCTAAGAGACTCTTGTGAAACAGAGAGTGTGAATCCTCAGCCTATGGAAATTATCCCCTCCGGCTTGGGCAGCAATGATAACGATGGCAAAGACCCGATTATTACAAATCGCAAACGGCTATACAATGATACGGATAAATGGATACCTGCAAAATCTAAAAAGGCTAAAAAAAGGTTAAAAATTGACAACATTAAGGATGTGGTTGATATAAATGATACAATCGCTGTTGCTTTTCGAGAAAGCAAGTCCGAACAGTGAAAAAATGTTGAAAAGCCAAATACCAAGAGCAGCTCCTATATTCCGCCAATCATAATACGTACTCACGGTCAGCCAATCAAGCAAATCCTGGGCGAGATTCAAAAGCATGTGGCGATTAACCAAATTACTGTACATACAGGCAGAGCAGAGACGATCAAAATAAGGTGTCATGATGAGGAAACGCATAGTAAATTGGTGTCTGGCATTAAGGCTGATAACGTGCTAAAGATTCAGCATCATCAACTTAAATCGGAAAAAGTCCTCAAATACGTTATACGAAATGTAGACGTGACCTATGATCTTAACGATTTTAAGGAAGACCTGAAAAAGGCTAACTACTTTCCTGAGAAAGTGATTAGGCTTAAAAAAGCCAAAGGATCAATAGATTTGCCCATGATTCTGGTTCTGTTATCAAACACTGAACACAATAAGACACTTAAAAGTGTGACCCGCATAGGGCCCTTAGCTGTCAGTGTTGAAATGTTTCGAGGTAATAAGAAACCTTTACAATGTTATAATTGTTTGCGATTTGGCCATGTATCTATGGGTTGTACGGAATCTCCCCGTTGTAACAAATGCGCTAAAGATTATCAGCCAAAAGACTGTCCAAATGTAAAAGGACAAGATCCCCCAAAATGTATTCGATGTAATGGATAACACACCTCCAGTTATACAAAATGTCCTAAATATTCGCAAGTCAGGAGAGTGCAAAGTGCTAAAGTGTCCCCGGAGATTTACTATGCCTCAATGGTCTCCAAACAAGATAAGAGCATTAACGTGAATGATTTTCAACTAATGTATAAACAAATCGGCAGTGTATGTAATTTGTTAAACGAACTGGGCAAGAAAATGCCACTGATGAGTGGAATACTTACGAATAAACACTGACAGTATGGCTGATC
This sequence comes from Rhysida immarginata, assembly GCA_023313115.1. NCBI lineage: Eukaryota > Metazoa > Arthropoda > Chilopoda > Scolopendromorpha > Scolopendridae > Rhysida > Rhysida immarginata. The sequence goes on along the minus strand of JAHWFO010031088.1, from coordinate 17,325 downwards.
GATGCTATTCTATTACAAATCGAGGTAAACTTCGTTGTGTAATATGGAACGCCAGGGGGGTCCCCCGGAGGCGTATTGAATTTTACAACTTCCTAACCCAATGGGATATAGACATAGCATTTCTATGTGAGACACACTTAAGGCCAAACCGCGACTTCAGGCTGCCTGGTTACTGTGTCTATCGTAAAGACAGAATTCTTCCCACTACAGTAAAGTCCCCGTCAGGTGGGTCAGCAATTATTATTAAGAAAGGCATTCATCATCGGGAGGAACCAACCCGAGACTATATGGGAATGGAAGCTGCCTCTGCTATCATTACTGATGCTACACTGGGAGAGGTGAAACTAGTGGCTCTATATAATGCGCCCAAGCATAAATTCGATGCAAATGAGCTTGACGAGCTGTTTTCCGGGAATATTCCCGTTATTATGGCGGGAGACCTGAACGCTAAGCACTTGCACTGGAATTCAAGATGCCATAACCAAAACGGTGTCCTTTTGTATGGCTACGTGCAAAAGCAATCTGATATTATTGCAGTAGGCCCTGTGGATGATACATATTATTGTGATCATTCTCCTTCAAGTGATGTACTTGATATTGTGTTGTTGAAGGGCTTCTACAAATCATTCAGTATCTATACTGTCAATGATCTATCCTTAGACCATAAACCAGTTGCACTAAATTTTGTTAACGTAAACATTGACCTCAAAGAAGAACTGAGGCTCAAACAAGACTGGAAATTTTTTAGAGAAATTCTCAAAAATGATGACGACCCACTAAATAACGTACATAGTACGAGCGACATAGATACCAATGTGAAAAGGCTTACTAAACGTATAAATGCAGCTATTGACTCTAGTGCTTTACCCTTAGAGTCGAAGCGAGCTGATCACCTTGATCTCACCCCAGAAATCAAACAATTAACTGGTACCGAACTCGTGATTCATGGCTTAAGACCAAGTATAATAGGCTCACTAGAAGAGTTCACGAGGAGGTAAAAGCACTTCGTAATGTCAGGTGGAGCGATAAAGTTAAGAGTCTGTCGACCCACGATAACTCTATTTGGTGCATGGTTCGAGCCTTGCAAAACAAGAAAACCATTAATATCCCACCACTGTTAGCCCAAAATGGCAAATTCATCACGAATGATGATGATAAAGCGCAGCTTATTGCAAGTTCACTTTCAGAACAGTTTGTCACGCCTACTGATGGTCGGCAAATAGGACTTGATATGTCTGAGAAAGTAAAATCCTGAATAACTGGCTTCTATAATATTCACGGCAATGAATTCCTAAAACATAGCATTGATGTAAATGAAGTCCTAAGCATCATTAAAAATTTAAAAACGAGAAAAGCTCCAGGTAAAGACTCTATTAAGAACAGTGCTTTGAAAAATTTACCTCAAAATACAATTCAAGATATTGCAAAAGTGATTAACGACTGCTGGAAAAACACTTACTTCCCGGATGCTTGGAAGCAATCAGTTGTCTTAAGCATTCCTAAGCCAGGACAAAATCCTGCAAATCCTGTTAGCTACAGGCCCATCAGCTTGCTACCATCAATCTCCAAAATCCTGGAAAAAACAATTCTCAAGGGATTCATTGAGTACTGTGATGCCAACGATCTCATCCGCGATGAACAATTTGGCTTTCGCTCAAACCATTCCTGCCAACTCCAAACATGGAGGCTCGCAGCGGATATCAATGAGCCCCTTAATCTCTCTATGTATTGTGGGGTCGTTTTCCTCGATGTACACAAAGCCTTTGACCAAGTCTGGCACGATGGTCTTATTTTTAAAATGATTATGGATGGATTTCCTCAAGACATAATTACTCTGATACACTCGTTTCTATCCAACCGGTTCTTTCAGGCCAGAGTTGGAGATATTCTATCTCCTATGTATGAAGTAAAAGCTGGTGTCACACAGGGTTCAGTCCTGGGGCCAGTATTATTCAATTACTTTATGCGAGACTTTCCAAGTCCTTCCAAATGTAAGCTCTTTTTTTACGCAGATGACGCTGCTATACTGACCTGTGCTCGTCAACCAGCCGTAGTAGTCTTGCGGCTACAGAAGGCTCTAAAGGAGTGTGAAAGCTGGTTTAGCAAGTGGAGGCTAAAATTGAATGTAGACAAATGCAAGGCGATGTTTGTCTCCAAGAAGAGAAAGAGATCATTAGATTCTCTAACGCTATATGGCAAAAAACTGGACTGGGTTGAAACTTATAAATATCTTGGTGTTGTTATTGACTCTAAACTCACCTGGACTCCCCACGCAACTTCTTCTCTTAATATATATCCGTTCATAATTTAAATTACAGTTTTGCGGTTTTCATTTGACTCACCCTCGTAATAATAATGTTAGGAATTCGTTGAATTTGTTTCAACTAAATTCTCTTCTAATAAATATGTCGCCTCTATATTTATTGATCTTTCTAAGACTTTTGATTCCCTTTCTATCCCTTTACAACTCTATAAATTATCTTCTGTTTTAACACTGGAGGCCCTCCTCTTACTTAGCTTTCCAATCTACGAGGAGCGTTCAAATTTTTAGTAAATTTCATTGTTGGGAAGGCAACTACTGCCTGTCATGCAAATGCAGCACCACTCATACGGTTGCCATGACAACCGATTGTTTGTTTAAACAAAATGGCGCACAGCAAATGTGTTGAGCAAAGTGGAACAGCGAATAATCATCAAGTGTCTCCACAACGAAGATGTGAATGCATCTGAAATTCATCAGAGATTTCAAAGACAATTCACCGACTCAGGTTTGTGTCGATCATCCGTCTTTGCTTGGTGCCGAAAGTTTGAAGGAAGCGAAACCCACTGGCAATGAGCCTTATCAGGCAAGGCCAGCAACTGCTGGGAATGATGGCATTATCGCACAAAAAAATGAGCTGATAAGGGACAAAAGGCGGATTCATGTCCGAGAATTGAATCCATCCATACTGAACATTAGCACTGACAGTGCGGAGATCATCTATGATAAGCTGAAATTTAACAAGATCTTGCCATAGGGGTTCCTAGAGCAACTCTCCGAGGATCATAAAACTACCTGGGAAAACAGTTCCATACTGTTGCAGCGATATGACAGGACAAGTGGCAGCTTCTTAAGGAGTGTTGTCACCATCGACAAGACATGGATTCATCACCATACTCCTGAATGCAAGCGTGCGAGCATGGAGAGGCGACACACAGGCTCACCACGACCCAAAAATTCAAGATGACACCTTCGGCAACGAAAGTGATAGCGAGTGTAATCTGGAACATTAAGGGTATTCTTCATGTCAATTTTCGACGCCCGTTCTATATCTAACCAGACCTGACAACTGAATTGATGACGTCATGCTAGAGGTCAAATAATGCTAAGTGGCCGTGGTATTCTGCTTGCTATTTTGAATAGGTCACTTGTAGTATTTTTCTATAAAATTTTAAAATTTCTATCATTATATTACTGTGATTGATAATTCCTTAAATTTTGAAATATGATTGTTTTAAAAAATATATATTAATTGTGAAAATACTCTTGTCACAGAAAGTTTTGCTAATTTTCTTATCTAATTTCTGCTTGTGTATCTTAGTTAATTATTAACAGTGTATAGAGTATTTGAATGCATTAATAAAAACATCGATCTGAAAACGAATTTTTTTCTCTCTCTCAACTTTACTCCGGGTTGCCATGGGAACCCTCTTCTCAACGGAAATTATTTAACTTAGAATTTTCTTTTCATAAGGAATTTCTCTTCATTGGAAGCTGTTCTCTTTCATCCAATGTCTTTCTTTTTTGGGGAAGCGCTACATTTAAATGAGGTGTATGTTCAGAAACAAATGTTGGATAGGTGCCTGGTTTTAATTTTACTCTGTCGCAATGTATATAACGATTACTTTTCCTGGCTTATCTGTAAATACTTCTTCTTTAATTAAAAAGTCTTCGTGAAAATGCTTGGTACAAACTCCTGAAATCTTAACGGCGTATTTCTTTCTTAACTTCTGTTCCATTGGAAGTCCAAAACCTGTCATTTTACAATGTATATACTGGTTTATTGTAATTGGATTTACAATGAGGAACAGAGCAACCATTACCTATGATGTTACAGTACAGTATAATAATATTTCATTTTGAATGTTAACTTCGATGTTAGGAGTGACATAATAACTATAATAATAATGTAATTGAAAAATATTCTTATTTATAAAAAATTATATTTAATAAAGATTTCAAATTAGGTTCCTGATTACAATATTAGGTGATTAGCTAAAGGATCACGCCAGTAATATAAAAAAAATTATCTCCTCCGTTAAAATGATGTCAGTTGTCGAACTTGGAAATATACTACGGGCTTGCGGTTTCCTGGAGAAAGGTCGAACCATAAATGCATCTTACTATAGTAACATTTTGAGGACGTCCTTGAAGCCGGCACTAAGGAAAAAACGAGAAGGACTCCTTACTAGTGGTGTTTGTTGTCTGCAAGTCTATGCCAAACCGCACATTGCCAAACTGACCACTTATTAGAAATTTTAGCGTCGACTACTAAGGTCGTTTTGGGCCTTTTACACAAGTTATATCTATACGCTGCCCGGGACAAACACAAACATCCATGCTCATGGCGGAATTCGAACCCAGGACCAGGCAGACTCGAGAACTAGAAAGCCTACGTCCTAGCCCTCTCGGCCACCTGGCCGGCCCAAACTGACTATGGACACACTGATAGATCTCAAATGGGACATCTTTCCACATTCTCCATGCATCCCGGATCTCTCCACTTGCGATTATCACCTTTTTGGACAATTGAAAGAGTTCTTGAGAGGGCATAGGTTCGGCTCCAATGAGGAAGTGAAAACGGCTGTCCTGATATGGTTTTGATATCAGCCTGTAGATTTCTACAAAATCGATATCCATATGCTCCCAGAACCAGGGAAAAAATTTGTAGTTAATTTTTATAGAAAACAAAGTCCAGGTCAAATTGGAACGCGTTCTCAAAGCACTGTCCTTGCTCTTCTACACATAATTACCAGCGTTTTCGGAACATCTGGATACGGGTTGTGTAGAAATCTTCATGTTGATGTCGAAACAACATAAGGACAGCCCTTTTCACTTCCTCAGCAGGGTTCAGACCAGGCTTTTGAATTGTAAAAATGAAGTATCAATGTCTCCATAAGTCATTCACAACCCTGGTGATAGTCGAGACAACATTAAGAGTCAAATTCTTGAGACTAGTGTACGTAATGTAATCAATACCTGCTGCCTTCCTGGTTTTAAGACGCTTGATGACATTAAAGATTTCATCAATACTAATAATTTTCACACGATTAGGAACACGTTCAGTGAGCCCATAAACAATATAACCATCATTGACAAGACGAGTATTTGAGATAATATCCGGGTTGTCTTCACAAGGCACGGTAATTGTTATTCCAGGAAGTCAGCGATCAATTGAGTGCTATCTCTATCACTGGTGACAGCATTGCCATCTGTAGTAAGCAGTGGCAGCAAGTTGATGGGCCTGTTTTCTTTGAAGGCCTCTGTCTGATAACTTCAGTTTTATCATTCCACCTATGATTTCGAAGAGCTTTAACCTCCTTGCGAGAAAGCCTGTCGCATTTCGTCTTGAAGAAGTGTAGTCGGTTACACAGCCATAAACTTCTACAGGAATTCAAGAATGAAGCTCCTGGTGAAGCTCCAGTAGTGGAAGTACTGGAAATAGTAGCATCACTGATAACACGAGGGATAGCACGGACGTCAGTGTAGATGTCCACGTTGTTAATAACATTACTATAGCGAATGCTTTTTTCTGACTAGTAGAATATCCTTGAAGAGTTTCCAGTCCTGCTAGTAGTGAAGCCAAATCTTCACATCGATGTTTAAGCCCTCAAAGGTAAGTGGTCGGTGGTCAAAGGATAAGTCTTCTACTATAAATACAGGGTCTTTATAATTAATGTTCCATTTTGACATGGCCATAAAAAAAACTACTGGACCAAAAGCTATAATACTTGGTAATATTATACAAGAGGGCATGGGAAATTCATACCTACCCAAAAAAAAATTAGTTCAAAAGGTCACCACCAGCATGGAATGGCACTCTATGCAATATTCGTATACAGTTGAGAACGCAGTAATCCGGTGTAACCTGCTTTCAGTAAATGGTGTAGGCCACATTCAACATGAAACTAATTTTAGTATCGATTAAAGACTTGTTAACCTGTGTCTTCGTGTCTAATTTCGTATACAAATATTGCATAGAGCGCCATTCCATACTGGTGGTGACCTTTTGAACTAATTTTTTTTGGTGGGTATGAACTTCCCATGCCCTCTTGTATAATATTACCAAGTATTATAGCTTTTGGTCCAGTAGTTTTTTTTATGGCCATGTCAAAATGGAACTTGAATTATAAAGACACTGTATATTATAGGGCTTAAAGAAACTTTTAGAACAGGAATATCCAGCACGTCACTACCAGGAGAGTGGCCACAGTAGTACATGTCATCAAGGGGACCAGCAACAAAGATATCAATTTCTTTCCATGTATATCCATTTGACTGGGGCATTTCGAGTTCCAAGCATGGTGCTTGGCATTCAAAATAATGGGAGTATTAGAATGCGACCTATACATGTGTAAAGACAACGTAGGAGGTAGAAAAATAACCAATGGGAATCCCAGAAATGAAAGAGAAGACGTGTTGGGATAGGATAAGTAAGAGGATCCATGGGAGATGATAAAAGGGTAGCATAAAAATGCAATAGGATGAACCATAAAAATCAAAAGATTGAAGAAAAAAAAAAGATTGAAGATTCCACTGCTATTAAACATAATGGGACTGAACACTAAAAATGAAGAAAAAAAGATATTAAAAAGGAGTAAATATTAACAAAAGCTGAACATTAAAAAAGGAAAAGATAAAAAATGGAATAACTCTTAAGAGAGTAAGGTGGGAAGGGAGAGGGGTTGCAGACATGATAAAGAAAAACAAGGGAACACGAAGAAATTTTAGAAAGGCTTTTCACAAATTAGGAAATAGCTGGAGTGGGAGGGAAATATGGAAAAGGTAATTATGGTAAATGGTACCTTGGCTAAGGCAATGCCATTAGAGGTTAGGGAATTGAATTGCCAAGTCAGAAAAGACTTGAATGGGGGAGTTGCACAATGACTTCTTACGTCACTTGTGAATAATCCGCGCGTTAGGAATTCTGGAAGGAGAAGTTTTACTTTCGACGACGCCGAAGCTGAAATAGTCGGAATCTCTTTTTATCTGGTTGCTATAATAATATAATTGTGCATAAAAAAGTCTCTTTTCACGTTGTTATTATTATTATAATACTAATACTGAATTTCTATGTAAGAAAGAGCCGATATATTGTAGAGAAAGAAAGTATTATATTCCAACTTTATTTAATCGACTGCCAAGATGGATACAGTCGTTGCATACCTTTAGAATGATCAAAAAAGTAATTCTACTACGGAAAAATTACATGTATTTATCATTGTTGAAATAAAGTAATAATATTAATAAGGTATAATAAACTGTAAAGTAAAATTCTAGGCTCCCCTCCCCATACAAACCAATTAGGCTTTGAGGAATCCTTAGATTTTTGATCATGTTCTCAGTTTATTTTTGAATATATCTTCTCTTTTAGAAAATAAGAAACTGTTATTTGATATTTAAATAAATAAATTATTATTATTATTATTATTATTATTATTATTATTATTATTTGTTTTATTATCACTCTCCTAGATTTAATATACCTTTTAATTATTCTGTTCATTGTCTTAGATTCATGATTTCATTATTAACTTTTCTTTTTTGCTCGGTATTAATATTTTTCTTTTGTTGGGGGTCAACATAGGATTTTTCCCTTCGGCTCCTAGTTATTATTACATTATTATTATTATTATTATTATTATTATTATTATTATTATTGTTGTTGTTATTAAGATTGCAGGATTCCTTTGATATTTTTAACTGATGTTTTTATTTTTTTTCTACATCGTTTTTTTTAGTTTGTATGTTTTCATGTATGTTGTTCTTTTTTGGCTTCAGCTGTTTGAACTTATAAACTGAATTGAATTGAATTGAATTATTATTATTATTATTATTATTATTATTATTATTATTATTAGTAGTAGTAGTAGCAAAAATGCCTTAATAACATGGTGTCCATTTGTTCAACTTTTTTTTTTCAGACTACAGTTTTATATTTCTCATTCATGTAACTAGCAAGATTTTTAATTAAATACAACTTGTATTACAAGAAATATTAACACCGAAATTCGTTTTTATTTTTGGAAAAGCTTATAGTTAACTAACTTAAAGGATCTACATGTATATATACTTTCTGGCAACATTATATTAGAAATAAGTTTGGGTAACAGTTTGAATTTACCTTTTTATCAACACTTGTTTCCCACAGTAGTAACTCTACACTTCAAACAACGCTTTAATTCATAAACTTTGACTTGTTATTATAATTTTTTTATGCATGAGTATATTCCAGTGAATTATGTAAATGAAATGACGATATGTTGAAATTATTGCAACGATATTTTTGCTCGCAATTGTAAAAACGGTGTTTTTCTTTCTTTTCGTTTTTTTTCTGGTTTTCTAACCATATGAACTGTGTGTTGAATTAACAACAAACGAAAAGAAAACCTAAAAAACTTCTTGGAATCATGCAAGGAACAGTGCTTTCTTCTTTCATCGTATTTTAAATCTCAGATTAAAAAAACTGAGAACTTCTGCCATTACTCGTTGTTCCGATCAATGAGTCGATTACTCGGGAACCAGTAAAAAAAAGAACATAAAATTTTGAAATAAAAGAGGGAACGTTAGTATCTATATGCTATCAAAATTTGATAGAATTTGGCCGAGTGTTTTCCCAGATATGTATTAAAGGGTGCGTCGCTCTATGCTGTTAACAATGCCGAGGCGCGGACTGTAAAATTTCTAATCCTATAATTTCTCATTCACATCCACAAATGACGTCAGAAGCCATTGTAAAACTCCCCCATTGCTTCATTTTTCTTTTTGTTATGTAAGTTATCGCGGATGATATAAATACTAACTTCGTGTAAAGAGTGGCCAGGGGAATTAAAGTGTTTAGCGACAGAGGTCTCAGTATTGTTAAGGATGTCGAATTTGTGCTTGGCAAATTTTGTACCTATGATATTACCAGATTCTACAATATTCTACTTCTGACAAACTTTGCAATGTAACAGGTATATTATTGTGTAAGAAGTGCAGGTGAGCTTTTAATTAATCTTGTGGGTAAAGGAGGATGCATTGCTGGAAATGGAGGCGGCAGGGATTAGGAAGTGGGAAATGCCAAACAGGTTTTCTTTGCAAAGAAAAAAGCTTTTGTAGAAGTGCATGGTTTAGTGACAGTGGCATGGATAATCTTCAAAATTAGATATACTTTTAAAAGATTTTGGTGGTTCTGGTAGAATGGAATGGAGGAGAGGACAGTCATCAATAATATGTTGATGCTTCCTTAGGATATTTTAATACTATTGAGGGTTTGATGATAAGGATGAATTAGCATATGTGTTGCTATGGCTAGAGAAGGTTTGGGATTGCTATTAGAATGACAGTTACGATGTTTGCAGATAGAAACTTGTATGACAGATTTGGAATAACATCCAAAAAAAGGAACCGTGGTGGTAGAATAGTTGTGAGACAACTTGATACAGAGTGCAATGGAGTTAGAATGGGACAAAAGAATGGAGTGAGTCAACATTGTGTGGCCAGATCAGGAAAACAATGTCAATATACCACAGCTAGACGAATGATTATAACAGAGATATGGAAAATAATTTGGTTTCCACCTCCCTCTTAAAGACATTTGCATTGTTGGCCGCCATTTTCAAAGTGAGGATGGTAGGAAAAAGAAGACAGATGGTATCAGTAAAAGGAACCTGGAAGGTTTGTTAATGGTGAGAATGTTGCAGACAGCTTCAATTCCACCATCATATGGAACATTAGTGTAGAGAGAAAAGACATCAAGAGTGCAGAAAAATGCGTTAGTCAAATGATATTTATAGTCTTCTCCTTCCTGACATTAACTTTAGCAGAAGCGCCACTCCTTCATTACCTTTTCCATATTTTCCTCCCTCTTCTGTTATTCCCTAACTTCCCTGACATTTATAAAAGTTTCTTGCTTTATCCTTTTTTTCTTCTCCTTTCTACAACCCCCCCCCCTCTGCCTATCTATCTTAGAGAATTTTCTATTTTTGTCTTTTTCTTTCATAATGTTCAACCTTCAAAAATATGTGTACTTTTTGGAATATATTTTTCTGTAAGTTTTGTCTTTGGTCTTCATTTAAAGTGTTCAATCCCATCAGTCTTAATTGATGTCGAACCTCGCAGTAAGAAAGAACTGTTGGGCGCTCCAGAGCTCCTTAATGCAGATTCGACTTTATCATTCCTACTTATTTTAATTTGGGTCTCTTTCGATTCCTAAATGTTATCCTATTGCATTTTTCTCACTGCCCTTTTATCATTTCCCAATGTTCCTCTTTTTTTCCTATCCAAGCACGTCTTCCATTTCATTTCAATGCTTCCCATTGGGTCCCCTTCTCTTCTTCTTAGCCAATACTTTATTTCTCTCTCTACGAAGTTGTCTTTATAAAGGGTGAGTCAATAGTCTGTACTTTTATACCTATCTTGGATAGAAATGTAGTTACTGATATGCAAATACCTAAAAAAAAGAGACAATAGGGTACATCAGCCATTTGTATACTCACTCTGTATAAGTCATCTTCTAATACTCCCATTATCACTTACAGGATAATTCCCTATTATCCTCATTACTTTGACTCAGGATAGCCTATTTCCTAAACGTCATTTTTTTCAGTCTTACCACCCTGTGTTCAATTTTAATTAATTATTATTTTATTTCTTGTGTCTGATGCTTTTTTTTGTACATCCATCATTACTGTTTTTTAAAGAAATTTTTACGTACTTGTATCCACCATATGCACTGGCTATCCTCTGGATAATTTTTAGGATATCCTGGTGTCATAATTATTCTCTCTTTTGTAATATTGCCGCCACATCTCGGAACTGATATTTAAAAAAAAAATAAAATCTTGTTAATAAACATTCTAATAAGATAGTCCATTGGAAAAAAAGTGAGAATGTTAACATTAGCTCTAATCTTATAACCATTTTTATTTATAATACCAGCATCCAGAGCACTCAGTATCACTGAGAATACAAACCAAATGGAGACTAAAGATATGAATCAGTAATAAGAACGGTAACTTACTGAAAGGAGGGGCCCTTCAGTATAATCACCATTTACTGATAAATGGTTTACAAATTTTATTGAAAAAGACAATGAATAACCGAACAATACAGTATATTGATGTTCGAGTGGAACTAGAGCATACGTGTTTAGTAAACAGTCATTTGTGACATTAAACCACATGAGCGTTAACTGGTTGCTGATAAAAAGCATTCAGCCCTACTTCTCGAGACCTGATAGACGATGAAAGGTTTATGAAAACTAGGAGGCTGACAACAATGATCGTAAATGCAGTGCAAAGAGGCAGCGAGCATGGCTGAAGGAAGCAAATGACGAATTCCTTCAATAAGAAAGAGCATGGAGCCTGTGCCTATGCATAGTAAAACGCTTTGGAACATTTACCACCAGCTAGCCAATAGGTCTGCAAACGCCAAGATTTACTGGAGACATCAAGGTTTACTGGATTTAAGGGCGTAACCTCAGCCGAAAAAGACGTCAGCTGGACGATGAGCACATTCGAGGTTTATCTCTCAGCGTAGTAGGAAAAGTTCGGCTGGTGTGCCTTCTATCACAGACTTTGCCTCATGGAATTCATTCAGTGGGTTGCTAATTTGTGCACTGAATGGGCATATTTGCTATTATGAGTGATTACAGTGAAGTGCTCCTGGGCTTCTATGCAAACATAGAAGAGAAAAACATACTCTGGCAGAGCATTTTCATGGTTTTCCATCTTGGAGAGCATGTTTTTTTCACAAGATAGAGTGGTTGTTGACAACTCTTCTGTCAAGTTGGGTAATGGATGAAAGAGCAACATTTTGGAAAGTATGGAGATCCTTTCACCTTGATTTGCAAATAAAAGCCCAAGTAAGCATTCTATTTAAGTATAAAGAAGGGCTGTTTTTGTTGTGGTAAAAGAGCCCTTCTTTATACTTAATTACGATTATCCACATACCTCTTTATTCTAGTTTTCAATTGTGGACATTTGCCCCAGATATACTTTCTCGGACATTTGCCCCAGTTATACATTTTTGTATAATTTTGATTTACTAGAATTATCATAAGCATTCTATGAAGTAAAAAAGCACGAATCACAATCTTGTATAACAAAAGCTTGTTATCCACTTCAAGAGCGCTGTTTCACCCCAGAAGCACAATCAAGTTGAATTTGGATTTCTTTGCTTTGTTGAGCGCTTATTGACCTTGGTTCCTTCCACTTGAGTTTGGAGTTGATCATGACACCAAGTTATTTGTAACTTTTTACCCACTCGATTTTCTTGCCAAATAAGAAGAGGGGCTTTGGAGGATTTTTGTGTTTGCAAGTGAGAACCATGACTTCGCACTTTTTGACGTTCAGTTTTAATCGCCACTTAGTGAACCAGCTTTTGCACCGCTTTATGAATTCGACTGATGATGTGGGCTGGTTTCATGCCCAGGTCATGATAGACCCATCGTCAGCAAACCAGTAAAGATTGCATTTTGCAAACTTGGGAAAGTCATGAATAAAGAAGTTGAATAAGGCTGGCCCCAAGAACTTTGGGGTACACCAGAATATATATCACAGCGGTTAGACAAGGAGTCACCAACCTTAACACAAAAGATCCTCTCTGACAGAAAGAAGCGAACCAGAGCAATTAGGTCATCAAAAAACCCTCTGGTAATGATTGTAGATAAGTTCATCATCCCAGACTTGGTCAAAGGCTTTTTGAACATCGAGGAAAACCAGACCGTCTAACATAGAGAGATTGAGAGAATTGCTTATATCAGCAATAAGCCTCCATAGCTAAAGCTGAGAAGAGTGACCTGGACAGAAACCAAATTGCTCACTACGAGTAACACTGTTTGGCTCACAGTAATCATTGAACCTCCTGAGTATAGTCGCTCAAAGACCTTGGAGAGCATGGGCAACAAGCAAATGGGCCTAACGTGTGGGAAGAGTAGAATCTACTCCAGCTTTAGAAATGGTGATAAATACAGTTTCCTACCAGGTACTAGGAAAAAGGCCGTGCCGACAGCAGTTATTAATGATAGTGCGAATAACATTGGGAGTAGTTATTCCTTGAGGGTACCATTCGTGATGATGCCGATTCCAGCTTTATTTTTACTTTTCAGTTGCATAATGATCCTTCTTATCTCTATGGTGCTCATGGTATTTGGAAAGGCAGAAGTTCGTTGAGTAAGGCCAATACACGTATAACAATCCTTGACACACCTATCCTTAAAGATTTTTCTATCGAAAAATGGAAGGAAAAATTCTGCGACCTGGGATCGAACCAGAAACCTCGGGTGTCATGTCCAACGCCTCTACCATTGAAAGCCCACTCAGAGGTGGGCACGCGGCTCACAGTTCGAGAATCACAGTGCACCTTAGCTTACCTTAATTTTTTGTTTTGTAGGGATGTCTGTCCGTGATTATTTCCAGTTCTCTGGTGACTTGCCATTGCCAGCAGCTTTAGTAGGAGGATGGTCATTCATCAACTTTTGTAATTTTTATTTGGTTTTAGAAGATACACTGTGTCCACCTTCCATGCAGCTTTTGCACTTTTGCCAAGTGGCTTATGCCCTGTTAAGTAAAGTTCGTTTGTTTGTTTCATTTTTTGTATAGACCGTTACATGCCTAACTAGCCTCAATATAGCACACTCTATTCCCCCCCCCCCATCCCCCAAAGATACAAATCTATCCATCCCTTAGTCCCCTAGAACTCTCTTACTGGCACTGAATTAGACCCAATAATGAATAAAGTGAAGAAAATCCAAATAAATTCCTTGTTTTTATATTGAGAACAAAAACAAGATAGACACAATAAGCAGAAGAAAGTTGGAAGTAAAAAAAAACAAAGCAATTAAAGAAAGATGATGAATAGAGAATTTTCCAATAAAGTAATTTTTATTCAACGAATTATTCTACGATGAGACAAAAGTTTGATGAAGGAGACACAGCACGGGACTTCACAGGGCGGCAGAAAGACAGCATGATGAAAACGGTGATTTCGAGTTGACACAGAAGAAGATGCAATGCCAGATTAACCTGTTAAAAAACAAAAGAGGCAAGAGCTAGGAACAAGCAATCCCCTAGGGAGGGGAAAACTGAAAGACAAACTAATCTACGAGTTCAATAAGTGATGCAACACATTTTTTTTCTCGGCTAATTTTGGTTGAAAAAACTGGACATTTCTTGTGGAACATTTTCAAACGTTTCCGCTTCTTTTCGCATAGTTTCATTAACGTCCGATAGGTGACAGCGGTATAGTGAGCTTTTAAAATGCCGTCTACAATGGAGGTGCGTTCCAAACAACGGGCAGTGATTGAGTTTCTTTTGGCGGAAAACCAGGGCATCTCAGATATTCATAGGCGCTTGCAGAATGTCTACAGTGATCTGGCAGTGGACAAAAGCACGGTGAGTCATTAGGCAAAGCGTGTGTCATCATCGCCGCAAGGTCAAGCAAAACTGTCTGATTTCCCGCGAGCTGGCCGGCCGTGCACAGCTCTGACTCCTGCAATGTCGGAACATGCAAACACCCTCAATCGAGCAGATCTCGCACCTTCGGATTTTCATCTGTTTGGCCCAATGAAGAACGCAACCCGTGGGACGTACTACGCGGATGATGAAGCAGTTATTGATGCAGCACGACGTTGGCTTCGACATCAACCAGTGGAATGGTACCGTGGGGCATACAGGCCCTTACTTCAGGGTGGCATAAAGCCGTAGCAGTGAATGGAGATTACGTTGAAAAATAGTGTTGTGTAGCTAAAAGATTGGGGAATAACATTGCGTATTTGAATGCTGAATAAAACAACCCCCTGTTTCAGAAAAAAATGTGTTGCATTATTTATTGAACTCCCCTCGTAATAATAATGGGTAAAAAGACACAAGATAGGATTAATAAGAGAGCAGGTAAAGCTTAATCTTACTGTCACGGATATTTAAGAGCGCAGTGGAAATAGTTCATGAACATAAAATAAAGAGAGCAATGTAGTCATATTAATTCAATGAACTAAACAAGAGAAAATACATTATTAAAACTAATAAAGGGACCCACATAGGGTTTTTGTGCACATCCTCTATCACGATGAGTTACGCAGGAGAAGGAAAAGTGCCTCTGTACAAAAATAAAGCTACTTGAGCGTAAAATAGGATATTCTGTACTACGTAGGTACAGGTTCACAGAATAGTACTCGATGAATACGAGTAATAACAATAAGAGCAGACATAGATTCGCTCAATATTCAAAAACTACGGGACTCTCTTCCCAATTCATATCGATGCTAGACGTTTATGTTCAGGGACAGCTGATGCTAGTTCTGCAACAAAATAAAGAAAGTGCATGAGCACAAGTGAGGGCTAGTTTTAAGCTAGAGAAATAGCGCGGGAGAGTCGCGGCCATAAATCTTTTTATGAGAGCAAATCAGAAATATTAGCATGAGCCAGCTTACCTATGAGATATGTAGCGGGAACCCAAATCTTCATGCGTAAATCCCGATATGCCCCACGGGGTGATCAATGTCACTTCAGGGCCTCCTGGTCGTGTGTCCATTCTGAGATATGTACAGGGAGATTCCGTCAATTTCAGACTATTTCACTCGAATGACGTGCATTAGGGATAAACAACTGAAAGAATATGAGTGTCATATCGAATTTCTAAATAGTTGGCGTTTGTATTGTTGCAACGGTCCTGCATGAAAATCGTATTGTTGAAAAATGGCGCCCGCTTTATCAACAGAGCAGTAATGCAAGGTTGTCGAATGGTATTTCGAGACAAAATCACCTGTAACCGTGCAAAGAAAGTTACGGAAGGAGTATAAGTGTCGAGACGCACCAGACAGGCAAGCAATCATGAATTTTGTCAAGCAATTTCCTGCCACTGGATGTGTTAAAGGCAAGAAAAAAGGCAGGAGCGAAGCTCGTGTTCAAATGGCCGAAGTTGTCGAAAATGCTCGCACAAGGTTGGTCGATTCCCCCACCAAAAAATCTGTTCGCCGCCTATCCATTGAAGAAGGGCTGTCGTATACTACGACGTGGTGAATTTTGAGAAAGGATTTACACCTCTTCCCGAATAAGATTTATGTTTATCAGGAGTTAACAGACACTGGAAGACAGAAGCGACAACAATTTGCGATGGAGTTTGGAGCAGAAATGGAAGCCAATCAGGACATTCTGGACAACCTGTGGGTGTCTGATGACGCTTTCTTCCATCTGTCAGGTGACGTTAATAAACACAACGTTCGTTTTTGGAGTGCGTTTATTTATTTATTTTATTTTATTTATTTATGAATGGCTCAATAAATCATAGTACTGAAATGTCAGAAATTAACTGAATCGCCCTGTAGTAGTCACCCAAAATCCAGATATGCCCCGTGGGGCGACCAATGTCCACGTCAGGGCTTGCTGGTCCATGTGTCCATTCTCTGGGTGAAGAATAAGTTGTAACGCTGGCTTCAGCAAGCTTCGGCAAGCTTGCAATGAGCACTAGGTTGCCGGTACCATAAGCTGCGGAGTCTTGTAGAGTTGACAGAGGACGAGCTCGAGGAATACGTCCGCCAACAGAGCTGACCTCGTCGTTTCCTCCGTAGATGGCTGTGCGTGAAATACTGTGATGGTGCCGATGGCTTATCGTCCCTTTTCGTTCACGGAGTCCTGGGCGAGTTGCTGCTCAAGCCAGCCGGTTGCACTTTTTGCTGCGGTATCCTGAATTTAAAGGAACAGTCACAATTTCGTTAGATAACAGAGTTCACGACGGCATGCTAGTCCCTATCAAGCTCGTCGGTCCGTCCGTCACCAGAATTCTTGAGCTTCGTCTCTCCAAAATGTTTTAGTTTTACGCCTCCTATGCCTGGGATCTTTCACATCCTTTATAGACCTATACCCCTTTTTGTTAGCCCCCCTATTAACCAGTGGTTATCTACTGAAAGCCAACGGGGATGAGTCGATTCTGCCCCTTTGCGTAGGTGCCTTGTGTACAACGCACTGTACTGTGGGCATTGGTGTTCACCTCAAGGGTATTCCTATATTTCGAAGAATGAATATCGTTCTTAATTAGTTTACTGTCTACCTTAGTAAAACGCTGCTTTGTGGTCGTATTCCTAT
>JAHWFO010031087.1:268986-336900 GCA_023313115.1 Rhysida immarginata | reverse complement strand
TGCCATCAGTGAATATTACTAGTAAACAATGTTAATAGTTATTGTTTAGTAGCAGGTGCCTATAATGTGTCCTATAATATATGATATCTTTCGAACTTTTATTGCAAAGATATGGCATGTGATATATCAAACACTTCGTAATCACGTACCATGCATTTATATAACGATTAAATAATGACAATGGTTATTGGTTTAGTGGCACGTTCCCTAATGTAGCCATATGATACCATGGCAATGCTAAGATATCTATTTAATCTATGAAAAAGTACATTCATCCATCCTGGGCCTGCATGGCCAGGAGCCGACAAGGTAGGTCCCAGGTTGGGGATAAAGAGATTGTGTACAACAATAAGTGATTACAATTTTATATGAGAGGATAGGTCTTGTGTCATAGGAAATTAGTTAATTATTGTGGAGAGTGGAGAAATGATTCTTGATAAGGGATTTAAAAGTTTTGAATCTCGTTAGGATGCGAAGGCTTAAGGATATGGAGGACCAAATTTTCTGCCTTTAAATGGAAACATATTTATAATTTCATATCGTCCATTTTACAATACAATTTTTATTATTGTTTAGATAGATATATTTCGTCCTTTCGGATATTGTAAAATACTGATGATGTCCGAAAGGACGAAATATATCTATCTAAACAATAATAAAAATTGTATTGTAAAATGGACAATATGAAATTATAAATATATACACCATACAATACAACGTGTGTAAAATAATGAAATGGAAACATATTTAAGTTGATAGTTGTGCTTTATGAATGACTTTTGGACAGAATCGGCCTGGCGGGTGTTGTAGGGAGGAGCATTGTTTGTTTTAAAGGTTAAATGCGGAAAGGAGGTTATAATATTATTGTTGACCGCTTTAAAAATGAAAATTGCTAGTAAGATGCAGACGAATCATTTTTGTAGTCGCAGCTTCAGAAGAGAAGTGTTGAAGCGGGGGATCGTCCTAAGCGATTTTGTTCTAGAATAGTGATGATGTTCGGGGATGAGTATAAAAGGGCAAGGGATGAAATGATGAATAAGGGATTAGCACGAAGGCTGCGAATAATTAAACATAAGAAAAATAAGGAAGAAGGAGAGGTAAGTGAGGGATTATTGGCTAGTGTTGAGTTGAAGTCAGCAAAAGAAATAGGGGGACAAAGGGTTGGCATGATATGAAGCAGGAGATTGAAGCGAATTGAGGTAGAGATAGGAGTGAGAGAGGAGGAGAGGATGAGATAGAAACTAAGTGGGGATTAATGAATTACAGACAGATCAACAGATCAGAAATGTTATGTATTGGTCTGACTTAATTACTAGAGTCTTACCAGAAAATTTTGCCAGCCAGACGTTATGTGGATCCAGTTTGAATTTTGCAGTGCACATGGGATGGTAGGGCTCATGAGGTCTTCAGCTATGTGGACAGGGAAACCTTCTAGTTTTTTGCAATTTTTTATTGTTAGATCTTTATGGAAAGAGGAGACAAACTCTAAGAGTATTGGTCAGGTTTTGTTGGGACCCTGAGGACCAATTCGAAATGCAGACGAAATAGGAGATGGGTCAAGGTGAACTCCAAGTTTTGTAGAGAACAAACCCTAAGAAAGCAGAGCTGGTGACTTCGGTCGAGGATTCAGAAAGACTGTAAATTCTGACACTGTGTCGTCTTCCGAATTGGTCTATATTATCTATATGTTGAAGTAGGCTTGGAACGGAGGCACTAGAGACAGTGGGAGTAGAGAGGCTTGAAGGTGTGAATGGCGAATTGAGAAGAAAGATGGCTACATCTAATTTGTCAAATCGACTGTCAATTTCATCGAGACATGCCTCAGTCGAGGAAACACGACTTATCAGATCAGTAAAAAGGCTATCAATCTTAGACGTAAAGCATTGGAAAAACATGTCAACCAACATATCTAAGTTAGAGTGATTATCAAAGTAATCGGAGATTCATTTTCAATGGCGGAGCAGATTGATATATCTAGAGAGGAAGAGGAGGGAGAATTCAGAGTAGCACTTCGAGTTGCAGGATTTCCAAGAGCCTCTTTGCGTTTGTCACGGGAAGACATGGGACGAGCAGGAAGTTGAGAAATTAAAAATTAACAGTAGGACCTGCGGAAGAATTTCAAGAGCGAGACGTGGATCGAAAGATGAGAGACGATGAATCTACCTCAATTCATCAGGGGAAGTTACATGCCATTTGATGGGAAGGCCATC
This sequence comes from Rhysida immarginata, assembly GCA_023313115.1. Lineage (NCBI taxonomy): Eukaryota > Metazoa > Arthropoda > Chilopoda > Scolopendromorpha > Scolopendridae > Rhysida > Rhysida immarginata. The sequence continues at coordinate 334,690 of JAHWFO010031087.1, read as the reverse complement.
CTGGGATAGAGATCCAAACACACAGCTTACTGAAGTGCCACAGACACAACAATCAACTTTTGAAGAGTCGGGATAACGACAATATAAAGAACAATTTCGTAAGCGGGAATCAGTAACAATTGGCGCCGCAAAATAAATATTAAATTCAAAAAATTAAAGAATAGTCTAGAACTCACAGATACGGCCAATCGTAGAGAGTAAAGAGTCTCAGAGGGGGCAGCAGGCTTTCCCATGAACGGCTCAGAGTTAGCTGGCGAAAATAAGTCGATATAAATAGAAAAAACAACCTAAAGGCGGGAGCGAATTACCGTACGACATTTTGACGGGAGCGAATAAACCATATATCAAATAACTCGTAACTTGCCATGAGTGAATATAAATAGAAAATAATGTAACGGTTATTGTTTAGTATCACGTGCCTAAAATGTGCCATATAATATCATATGATATGATTGGAACTTCCAATAATGATATGGTTTGTAATATATCAAATAACTCGCAACAATGTTCCATGAATGAATATAACGAGTAAATAATGATAATGTTTGTTTTTTTAGTAGCACGTGCTCCAATAGTGCAATCAGATAACATGTGGTACCATATGAACTTTCAATGCTAAGATATGGCCTGTAATATATGAATCCACTCCTAACCACAGACTATAAATTAATATAACGACTAATTAATGATAATGGTTATTGTTTAGTAGAACAAGCCTTAATGTTGCCATATGATATGGCATGTAATATATCAAACAACTCGTAACAACGTACCATAAATTATTGTAATGACTAATTAGCGATATTGTTTATTGTTTCGTAGCACATGCTTTATGGGGCCATATGAAACCATGCGGAACCAATGGAACATTCAATGATAAGATATGGCATGTAATATATCAAACAAATGTTAACAACGTGCCATATGTCAATATAACGTGTAAATAATGATAATGGTTTTTTATATAGAAGCACATGCACATGATATCATATAGTACTATATCATGAGTGAATATCATTAGAGAAAAATGTAACGGTTATTGTTTACTATCATGTGCCTTAAAGGTGCCATATGATAACATATGATATCATTAGAACTTCTAATACAAAGACATGGCATGTAATATATTAAACTACTCGTGTAACAATGTGCTGTAAGTTAACATAACGAGTAAATATTGACAATCATTTTTTGGTTTAGCACGTTCCTTAATGAAGCCATGCGTTACCACTGGAACTTTTAGTGCTTTAATATGGTTTGTAATATATCAAACAACACGTAACCATGTACTATAAAATATTATACCTAGTAAACAAAGTTAATGGTTATTGTTTAGTAGCATGTTCATTAATTGGCTATTTGATACTATATAGTACTATTGAAAAATTCAATGCTAATATATGGCATGTATAACTTCAATCAACTCGTAACCACAAACATAAATTTTTATAACGAATAAATAATGTCAATAGGTATAGTAGCACGGCCCCCATAGGTGCAATAAAATAAAATGTGGAATCTTTGGATTTTCCATTGCTATGATATGGCATATTATATATCAAACAACTCGTAACAACGAGCCCTGAGTGAATATACCGAGTAAAAAATGATAATGGTTATTCCTTAGTAGCACATGCTTTAATGATGACATATGAAACCATGAAGCACCATTAGAACTTTCAATTCTAAATTATGGCATGTAATATATCAAATAACTCGTAACAAGGTGCTATGAGTGAATATATCAAGTACATAATGATAATGGTTGTTTCTTTAGTAGCACTTGCCCTAATTGTGGCATACCAAATCATGTGGTACCATTTGAACTTCCAGTGCTAAGATATGGTATGTAATATATCAAACAACATGTAACAATGTGCCATGAGTGAATATGCGAACACATAATGACAATGGTTATTGTTTAGTAGCACATACCTTAATATTGCATTATGTTACCATTGGAAATTCCAGTGCTAAGATATGGCATGTTATATATCAAACAACTTGTAATAACGTGCCATGAGTGAATATGATGAACAGATTATGATATGATATTATGATAACCTAATGGTTATTGGGTTAGTAGCACGTTCCCTAAGGTAGCCATATGATACCATGTGTTACCATTGGCAATGCTAAGATATATATTTAATCTATGGAAAAGTACATTCATCCATCCTGGGCCAATATGGCCAGGAGCCAACAAGGTAGGTCCCAGGTTGGGGATAAAGAGATTGTATACAACAATAGGTGATTACAATTTTATATGAGAGGACAGGTCTTGTGTGATAGGAAATTAGTTAATTAATGTGGAGAGTGAAGAAATGATTCTTTATACGGGATTTAAAAGTTGTGAAATTTGTCAGTGCTTTAATATGGCATGTAATATATCAAACAACACATAACCATGTACTATAAATTATTATAACTAGTAAACAATGTTATTGTTTAATAGCATATGCTTTAATGGTGCCATATGAGACCATGCGGTACCACTGGAACTATCAATGCCAAGATTCAGCACGTAATATACAAGCTACCCGTCACAAAGTACTGTGAGTGAATATATCGTGAAGATAATGTTAATAGTTATTATTTAGTAGCATTTGTAACTTTCAATGCTAAGGTATGGCATGTAATTATATTGGATCAAGTCGTTACAACGTGCTATGAGTGAATATAAAAAGAAACAAATGAAAATGGTTATGTTATTTTTGTATTAGCGCGTGCCCTAGTATATAATATGATACATATGGTATCATTGGAACTTTCAATCTCAATACATGGCATGTAGTATAGTCAAATAACTCATAACAAGGTGCCAAGAGTGAATATTACGAGTGAATAATGATAATCTTTATTGTTCAGTAGCTCGTGAATTAAAGTTGATATAGGAAATCATGTGACACAATTGGTATTTTCAAGGCTAAGATATAGCATGGATAATATCATACAATTCATTACGACATGCCATAAGTGAATATAACGAATAAATAATGATAATAGTTATTATATAGTAGCACATGCTTTAATGGTGGCATATGATATACTAATGTAACATTGGGATTTTCAAAGCTAAGATTCAGCATGAAATATAACAATTACCTGTAACGAGTAAATAATGATAATGGTTAGTAGTTTAGTAGCATGTGTCATAATGGTGCTTATGAAATAATATGGTACTATTGGAACCTTCAATGTTAATATATTGCATGTTCTATATCAAACAACTCGTAACAACGTGCCATGAATAAAGGTAACGCATAAGTAAATATAATGGTTATTGTTTAGTAGCACATACCTTAACGTTGCTATATGAAACCATGTGGTACCATTCGAACAGTCAATGCTAAAGTATGCATGTAGTATATCAGATAACTCGTATCAACGTGCCAGGATTGAATATAAAAAGAAACAAATGAAAATGGTTAGGTTATTTTTTATTAGCGCGTGCGCTAGGATATAATATGATACATATGGTATCATTGGAACTTTCAATCTCAATACATGGCATGTAATATAGTCAAATAACTCGTAACATGGTGCCAAGAGTGAATACTACGAGTGAATAATGATAATCTTTATAGTTCAGTAGCTCGTGTATTAAGGTTGATATAGGAAATCATCTGGTACGATTGGTACTTTCAAGGCTAAGATATGGCATGGATAATATCATACAAATCATTACGACATGCCATGAGTGAATATAACGAATAAATAATGATAAAAGTTATTATATAGTAGCACATGCCTTAATGGTGGCATATGATATACTAATGTAACATTGGGATTTTCAAAGCTAAGATTCAGCATGAAATATAACAATTATCTGTAACGAGTAAATAATAATAATGGTTATTAGTTAGCAGCAATTGCCCTAAAGTTGCCATATATTACCATGTAGTACCATTTAAACTTTCATTGCTAAAATATATGGAATGCAAAATATCGTACAATTCGTAAAAAAATGCCATCAGAGAATATAACGAGGAAAAATGATAAAGATTATTGTTTATTAGCACATTCCCTGATGGTGCCATATGAAACCATGTGGAACCATTTAAACTTTCCATGCCAATATATGCCGTCTAATATTTCAAATAACTCGTATCATCATGCCAGGAGTGAATATAAAGAGCTAACTATAATAATGTTTATCGTCCTGTAGCTTGTGCGTTAATGGTGCCATATGATTCTATACGCTATGATAAGGCATTTAATTAATCTATCAACCCGTAACAACGTTCCTTGAGTGAATATAAGGAGAGAATAGTGAAAATGGTTATTGTTTATTAACTCGTGCCTTATTTGGTGCTATATGATATCATTTGCTACCTTTAGAACTTCTAATGCTCAGATAGAGCATAAAATATAGTAAACAAATCTGTACAACGTGCTATGAGTAAATATAACGAGTAAATAATAATAATGGTTGTTTGTTTAGAAACAAATGTTTTTATTTTGTCAAACGATTCCATATGGTACCATTGGAAACTTCAATTCTAAGATATGGCATGTAATATATCAAATGATCGTAACAACGTGCCATGAGTGAATATAATGAGTAAATAATGATAATGTTTATTGTTCAGTAGCTCCTTCTTTAATGGTTCCAATGATACCATATGGAATGTAATATATCAAACAACATACAACAACGTACATGAGTGAGTATAACGAGTACATAAGGATAATGTCATGTACCCTAATGGTGCCTCATGAAATCATGCGGTACCATTGGAACTTTCCATGCAAAGAATAAGATTCAGATTAACAAGCATTTGGCATCTTATCCAAATAATAAACTAGGTCGAGTGTTAAAGAACTGTATTTGACATCATAGTCATAATACTATCCTGACCCTAGAATAAATTAACATAAAACAGAGATAATGCGTTTTAAACAACAATACGATATACTACACAAAGCCGAAGGAAGAGTGGGGACTAGGAAACTATTTTGATAGGCCCTTCAAATCTGTGAGATAACTCAACCTACCGTGTAAACGAGAATGAATATTAACCATTTCAAGATTAAAAGTTTGAATAATTAACCTGCACATAGCAGAATGGACTTTGGGGACTAGGGAACTGATTGCCGAACCTTCAAATCTGTGAGATGACTCAACCTACCCCAAGTACCAGAAAAAATATTAAACTCGTTCGATCCAAAATAGCGTTTAATCAAACTGACTTATGAACGCAGTTATCAATCGTAGATAACCACATTCAAAAAACAAGAAAAATATTAAATGAAAAGAGATAAGAAGAATAAAGGAATAGGATATGTCGGCAGCAACACAAAGAAAATCAACACCCTGCTCTGAAGGATGAGTTGAAATTAAAAAAAAAATAATATTAAAGAAAATTCAAATACAAATTTCAAAAGGAAATATCAATAATTCATACGCTTGTTGAGCAAAGAAATCAGATAATAAAAAAACAACAATCCAAATGCTTCAATACATCAAAATTAAATTGTACCTACAGTAAGAAGGCTTTAGAAGCAGGAGAATAAATGGCATTAGTGTTCGATCCGCACAAAAAAGGGGACAAACGTCAAAGAATATGACTATGTCCAGGATGACTGGGCATAGATGACCAATGGTGGTGAAGTAGAAGGTGCGGACTGCAGTGGCTGCTGACCAACAAAGTAGTAAAAAACATAGCACAGCCGTCATAGACGAAAATTTTCATTAACAATTGACAAGCCTTTGGTCGGAAAGAGGAAACAATAGTCAGGAGCAACAAACAATAGCTAATACAGAAATAGAACTAAAAAATGCTTAACCAGTTAAGATGAAGAAAAAAAACAAGACAAAATAATAAACATGTTGTGTGTAAATATTAAATAATATTTGCACATCACTTATGCTACCATTGGAACTTTTAATGCTAAGATAGAGCATGTAATATATCAAAAAACTCGTAACAACGTACCATGAGTGAATATAGCGTGTAAATAATTATAATGGTTATTGCTTGTGCTATATGATGGTGCCATATGAAACTATATTACCATTGGAACTTTCAATGCTAAGATATCTCATGAAATATTTTAAACTACTCATAACAACTGTCTGTGAGTTAATATAACGAGTAAATATTGATAATGGTTTTTGGTTTAGTAGGAAATGCCCAATTGGTGCCATATAAAACTAATTGGTACCATTGGAACTTACAGTGACAAGTTACAGCATGTATATATCAATAATTCGAACCAACGTCCCACCAGTGAATGTAACGCAAAAATAATGAAAATGGTTATTGTGTATCACCACGTGATTTATTGGTGCAATATAATATATTATGCTAACATTTGAACATTCAATGCTAAAAATAGCATGTAATATATCAAATAACTCCTTACAACGTCCCATAAGTGAATATAACGAGTAAAGTATGATAATGGTTGTTTGTTTAGAAGCACGTGCAACGTCTCGGTGTCATATGATACAACGTAGTACTATGGGAACTTTCAATTGTAAGATATGGCATGTAATATATCAAACTACACGTAACTACGTTCCATAAGTGAATATAATGAAGTAATAAATTCACTAAAGGTTCCATATGAAACTAATTAGTACCATTGGAACTTTCAATGATAAGATATGACGTTTATACATATGATATCAAACAATTCGTAACAACATTCCATGAGTGAATATAATGAGAAAATAATGAAAATGGTTATTGCTTATTAGCACGTGCCTTACTGGTGCCATATGACACATTATGGTCCCATGAAACTTTCAATACTAAGTTATGGCATTTAGTAAATCAAACAACTTATAACAACTTGAGTAAATAAAACGAGTAAATAAAGATATTGGTTATTGTTTATCATCACATGCCCTAGAGTGTCATATGATACAATGTGGTACTGTTGGAACCTTCAATGCTATGATATGTCATGTAATATATCAAAGAACCCGTAACGACTTTCCATGAGTAAATATAACGAATAAATAATGATGTTGATTATTGTTTATTAGCAGATACTCGAATTGTGCCATATGAATCCATGTAGTACTATTGGAACTTTCGTTGCTAAGATATGGCATTTAATATATCAAACAACTCGTAACACGTGCCATGAGTGAATATAACATTGGAAATAATGATAATGGTTGGTTGTTTAGAAGCATGTGCATTAATGATGCCATATAATACCATTGTAACTTTCCACACTAAGATATGGCATGTAATATATTAAACTACTCATAAACAACGTGCAGTGATTTAATATAACGAGTAAATATTCATAATGCCCTATTAGTGCCATATGAAAATAATTGATGCCAATAGAACTTTCAAAAATAAGATATGGCATGCAATATACAAAACGTTTCCCAACTTCGTGCCATGAGTAAATATAGCGAGGAAATAATGATAATGATTATTGGTTTAGAAGCACAAGCCCTAATGGTACGATATGAAACCATATAGAACCAAGGTAATTTTAATGCACTGATATGGCATGTATTAGATAAAATAACTCTTAACAATGTGCCATCAGTGAATGTATGAAGTAAATATTATTAATCATTATTGGTTTATCAGTTTGCACCCCATTGGTGCCATATGATATATTATGCTAATTTGGGAACTTTTATTGCTAAGATACAACCTGTATTATATCAAACAACTCGTAACTACGTAACTAACGTTTCACTTTTTTATACACTTTTCCAAACAAATCACCCCTGAGCAGCAACGCAAAATTTTGATTGCCTGATTGGTTAACTTTTTAAATTTCACTATTCATGTGGTCACGAAACAGTTCCTAACACGTGAAACCCTCATGTTTCCTACCGGCGTGGGGACACTATGAGTCAGCCAACGAAGCTTCCCTTCCCCGACGCCTTTTGAAATGTCATAGTTCACACTTGTTTTTAGTTCGAATAATGAAAAACAACATAACTAGCAGTTTTTAAAGGAACCTTCATTTTTGGTCAATCAAACAAAGTGTCGATTAATGGCTACACAACCCAGGGACCTTCTTGTCAGTAAAACTTCCCCCATAATCAATTCATGATTAGCAAAACGCAATAAAAAACAGAAGACGGGATTGCACTTGAATATTCAAATCTTATGGATATTCAATATGGCAATCCTGTTCGCCACATAGAACCCACGCTTTACAACAAAATTTTCACACTGCTGGGAATTCTCCAATTTTAAAACAAAAGCAAAAACGAGTATAAACAAACAGACAACTGTACTCAAGTTTAACGATCATACAGTTGTGCATTCAACTGTACTGTCCGAAATGTGCACTATGGCAGCATGTTTGACTCAGGTCTCTTTTCTTTTTTCGCGCGAGCTCTCGCTTCATAGGACGGCTGAAACTGTCATTGGTTCGAGTAGGCCCCCTTTTGCCAATTGCTGCTCCTTCCCGCGCTCTTATCTTGAGCTTCATGTGGGCAACCCCCTCTGCAGCATCTTTAGGCAATACAACCTCCTGCTCGGACTGTATCTTTGGAAGGCCAAATTTATTCATATTGATTTTCCCTACCTCTCCCATTTGGTTACTTAAATTGGTAAAACAATCAACCATTAAACTGCCTTCCTCCTCCTTAAGACAGGAAATGTCCCCGGCAACAGCGAATAGCACGGGTGTTTCATCATCTTTGGCCATTGTGATAAGTGATGCCATTACGGACTCCTCCACCCTCACCGTGCCTATTGTAATATCTTGTTCAACTAAGTTGCAAAGTGTTCGATCCGCTCTGATTCTTAAAAAAAAACCAACCCAGGAACAATGGTTCGGAAGTGTGTCTTCCGTTGCCAAAATAAACGTTTGGTCTTAGCACTAATTGTAGTGAACGTATGATATTCGTACTTTAGATCACGGCACCAATTGTAGCGAACGTATGAAGTTCAAAAGTTTTATCTAACGCTACGTTTCTTCATGGCAGCACTAGTGGCGATTATCTAAAATATACCTCAGTCTAAACTCTAGATAACCCCTTTTTACCAAAATGCTTATGCTAAATGATACGTGCAAATACTCCAAAGTGGCTCGTGTCGTAGAGTAAACTAACTTATTTCTCTATCAGTCAGCTCAATCCCAGAATAATCAATAATACACCCACTTAAATGATTATGGAACCCCTTTCCCTTATTTAATAATCGTAAATTAAAACTGCCAAAATTGCGTTCAATAAATTTAAAAGCAAAATGGTTTATTCAATACTAAGATTAATGGGTTAATAAAATTACAATATTAAAGATGGAGTTAGCAAATAAAATTGAAAATCCAGTAGTAAAAAACACAATCGCAATCAATTACTTATAAGTGCCGCATACAAAACCGATAATTAACATGTTCATTTATGCATCCGCTAAGGGCCCAGAATAATGCAAAGTCAGGTACCTACAAATTTTGAAGAACGCTGTTGTCACCAAGTTGCGATGTCTCACTGAAGAATGCTCGTTATTCCCTCCCGATGATTCGATTAAGTATTCAATTCTATGTCACTAATTGTTGTCACACGTGTTGTCACAAGCCTCATACGCGGTGCTGCCAGCCCTGCTCGACACCCGTTGTCTTGGTCTGGTTTCCCCACCGGTGCTACCGCTTACGTTCAGTGACTCAACGTTCCAATGAGTGAATATAACGAAAAAATAGTGAGTATGGTTATTGTTTATTAGCACGTGCCGCATTGGTACCGTAACATATATTATGCTACCATTGGAACTTTTAATGCTAAGATACAGCATGATATATCAAACAACTCATAACAACCTGAGATGAGTAAATATAATGAGTAGATAATGATAATGGTTATTATTTAGTAGCACATACACGAATGGTGCCATATGATGCCATGTGGTACCACTGGAACTTTCAATATTAAGATATGGCAGTAATGTTTCAAACAATTCGTAACAACGTACCATGAATTAATATAACGAGCAATTAATTATTATGGTTATTGTATATTAGCACGTGTCCTTGTCATATGATACCATGTGGTACAATTGTAACTTTCAAAGCTAAGATATGGCATGTAATATATTCAACAACTACTAACAAAGTGTCATGAGTGAATATAACGAGTAGATAATGATACGGGTTATTGTTTATTAGCACACGTCCTGATAGTGCAAAATGAAACCATGCGGTACTATTGGAACTTCCAATGCTAAGATATGGCATGTAATGTATCAAATAAGTCTTAACAACATGCTATGAGGAAATACAACAATAAAGTAATGAAAAAGGTTATTATTTATTAGAACGTAACTTATTAGTGTCATATGATATATATTAAGGAACCATTGGATCTTTTTATTTATTTATTTATTTATTTTATTTATTTATTTGGTAAGGAAATACAATAGCATCTGCCCGGGGCCAGTATGGCCAAACGACCGACGAGTTTGGTCCCCGGAAGATGCAGACAAATTGTAACAGTACAAAATAATAAATTATGCATTGTAATTGATAAAATATATAATTAGAAACAAAGGATAAAATTTTGGAGTTATCATTAAACGAATTCAAGTAAAATTTAAATTTATCAGAATGGAGTAAAGAGGCAGAATGAAATAAGGAAAGAATATTATATAATTGGTAATGAAGTATGACAGTGCGAGTGGGGGATAATAGGGTAACAGCTGGTTGGGGATGTGTAGTATTTCTTAATGAGGCTTTTAAAGGTGGAGATGTTGGGTGCAAGGCGAAGATCGCGGGGTAATGGGGACCAAAGTTTGCTGCCAGAATTTTATATACTTTTTAGTTGGTAGTTCCGCTTAATGCGTGGGAATCGTAGAAAGTTAGAGTGACGTGTGTTGTAAGGTGGGGAAGTAGGTGATGTGAACAAATGTTGGGGGAGGAATATTATAATGTGGTTATAGAGTGCTTTGTATATAAAGATTGTGGGATAAAGTTGGTGAATTGGGGTTATACCTATTGAGTGAAAAAGATGTAACACAGGGGCGGGTTTGGGTAGTTTAACAACAATGCGAGCAAACCATTTTTGTATCCTGAGTAAGCAGAGTAAGTTAAGTTTTGTAGTTGAGCCCCAGAATTGAAGGCCATAGCAAAGGGAGGGGTGAATCAGAGTGTTGTATAATAGAAGGAGGATTTTGGGGGGAAGATAGTGGAGGCGGGAGAAAAGACCTAGGCGTTGGTTTAGAGTCGTGGCTAAAGAATTAAAGTGAGTGTCCCAGGAGAGGTTATGGGTTAGGTGAATACCTAAGTATTTGAAGGATTTGGACGGTGAAATCTGTTGGGAGTTATAAGATATCGAGAAGTCATTTATATCAAATTTTTTGTTATGCTGGTAGAAGATAATGTATTGGGTTTTGTCAAGATTAAGGGAGAGATGATTGAAAGTATTCCAAAGTAAAAGTTTATCAAGGATTAGGTTGAATGATTCCAGATTGCTCGCAATGAAACGTCGGCACAAGATATAGTTGCGTCATCAGCATATAGTATTAAAGGCAGAGGGGATGTTATGTGTAAAAGATCGTTTATAAATAGGTTAAAAAGGAGGGGGGACAGAGTGGAGCCTTGGGGAACGCCGATGTTGCGGGTAATTGATGGAGAGGATATATTGTATAGATGGAGGGTATAATGACGATTTGATGGGAAGCTAGAAAGCCAGTCAAGGGGAGGGCCTCGTATATTATAAAGATGAGAAAGTTTGTATAAAAGGAGATCATGAGGAATAGAATCGAAGGCTTTAGAGTAGTCGATGAATAGAGAGACAACGAATTTGTTAATGGCCATGTTAAAGATGATATATTCTGAAAGTTCGAAAAAGGCAGTAGAAGTGCTTCTCTTAGGAAGGAAGCCATGTTGGGAAAGGGAGAGGAGATTATTTGAAAGAAACGTAGGAAGATAGACGAGAGTAAAAGAGGTTTTCAAAAATTTTGGCAAAAAAGGGGAGAATGGAAATTGGGCGATAGTTAGAGAAATTGGATGAGTCGCCTTTCTTGAAAATTGGGGTGATTTGTGCAGTACGAAGACAAGAGGGAAATATACCTTGAGTAAGGGAGATGTTGAATAGGTGAGACAAGGGGATAGAAAATTCAGAACTTGCTTGGATTAAGATGTTGGAACTGATGCCTAGAGAATCGGAGCGGTTTGAAAGTTTCAGTCGATTGATGGTGGATAATGTTTCTTTCAGGAGAAATAAAGAATGAAGTGGATTTAACTGGAACTGGAAAAGGGTAATCTGAAAGGGGAGTGGTCTGGGAAGGAGCTGGTGGAAGTAAAGTTTCTAAAAAGTTAGTTAGGAGGGTGGGGTTGACAGAGTTGGGGTCGGAGAATGGGAGGATAGGGGGAGAAGATCCATGAATTAGAATTTTTATTGTTTTCCATTTAGATTTAGTAGTGGTGACTTTCTTGAAGAGTTGGTCGAAGTAACTGGCTTTTGCCTGCTTGATGAATTTGCGGGTGGAATTGAAGAAGGAGCGGAACCTAAGTTTGTTGTGGTCGTTAGGAGAGTGTCTGAATTTGCGATATAGTGAATTTTTATGTGAAATGAGAGCGAATATATAGGGGGTCATCCAAGGTTTCAGGAAGGAGGTTTTTGTCTTCGGGGGGGAGGTTGGTATAGATGGTAGATATCTGTCGATACCAATGAAAATGTGGGAAATAAATTTTTCGAAAAGAGTGTTAATGTTGGTATCTGGGTTAAATAGAGCATTCCAGTCAGTTAGTGTCAAAAAGGAGCGGAAGGATGCTAATCTGTTAGACGTTAACAGTTGTGTTTTGTGAGAAATTGAGACGGGGCGGGGAATGATTAAAAGAGATTAAAAGGTGAAAATAGGGAAATGATCGGAGATATCGCAGTCCATGGATCCGCTATAAAGATTATCGGATGAAAGAGAGAAAATTTGGTCGATCAGAGAGGCTGAGTTGTGGAAAGTGGAGTAGTGAGTGGTGGAGGAGATTAGGGGCGATAGGCCGGATCTGGAGGTGAGGTCAAGAACTGAGTTAAAGTTAGGAGAAGGGGTGGAGAAGTTAAAATTAAAATCACCGGTGATAACAATTTTGTGGTGGGTTAGGCTAAGATCGAGTAGCATGGAGGAAAAGAAGGTGAAAAAAGGGAGAAGAAGACCGGAAGGTGGGCGGTAAACAGAGACTAAGTAAAACTTGTTGTTTATTAGGATTGTTAGGATTTCAAAGTTGGGGGTGTAAGCCGTGTAAGTGGAGTTAAGAGTGCAATGAAGGGAGTTTGAGATATAAACGGTAATACCCCCGCCTTGCTTAGATAGACGATGTAGAGCTTCGAATGAGTACTGGTCTAACGGGAGAACATCAAGCGACGAGTTTGTCCAGGTTTCGGTGATGGAAATAAGGTGTGTGGGGGGGAATGAAAAAGGGGCAGGGTGGCAAAAAAGGTGGAGGAGTTGGCTCGAAGACTACGGATATTTAGGCATAAGAAGAAAAGGGAGGTTGTGGGGGAGAGTGAAGGGTTATTAGTTAATTCAGAATTGAAGACGGTGAAGGAGGGTGGAGGATCTGGTACAGTCATGGGTGACAGGGATAGGAAGGAGTTCTGGAGAAGGGAGGGGGGGGAATAGGAGTAAAGCTGAAGTTCCGGAGGGAGGGATAGAGAAGACAGAAGAGAGGTGCAGGGAGGGTGAAAAGAGATTACTGACCCGGTAGAGATGGGGAGATGCTAAGTTGGTTTAAGTCGGCAATTGTCTGGATGGAGTAGATTTTGGCAGTGGGATCTTTGTATTTGACCGTTAGATGCCCAGACGTTGCGCGGGCCAAATTTGGACTTGGCTAAACACAGGAGTCGATATCGTGAGGGCGTCAGGTCTTCTGCGATGTGAGTGGATGAGCCTTTCAGATTCTTTTGGTTTTTTATAATGAGTATTTTAGATGTAAGTTCGGAAAACTGCAGGAGGATAGGGCGGGCCTTATTGGCAGCCTGAGGGCCGATGCGGAAAGCAGAAGAGATCGCAGTGGAGTCAAGGTGGACGTTGAGTTTAGATGAAAAGAAATCAAGGAACATGGAACTGGTGTCTTCAGTGGAGGTTTCTGGAAGACCATAAATTTTTATATTGGTGCGTCTCCCATATTGGTCTATGTCATCAATGTGCTGTAGTAAATTGGAGATTGAGGCATTGGGAGAAGTAGTGGCAGAGTGGTTGGGAGGGATATAAGGTGTGTTAAGATGAGTTATTGCAGTGTCAATTTTACTGAGGCGATTTTCAAGATCGTCAAGACGTGATTCAGTTGTTGAAATGCGGTTAATTATGTCCGTGAATAGGATTTCAATTTTTGTGGTGAGACGCTGGAGAAGTGAGTCAAATAAACGGTCGAAGTTAGTGAAGTTCTCGAAGTATTCGGCGACACTCTTCTCAATGGCAAAGGTGATGGTTTCGTCTAGAGAGGATGTTGACGGTGACTTTTGTGTGGTACTGCGGGTTTGAGGCTTATCAGGTGCTCCTTTGCGTTTATCACGTGCGGACATGGCTTTTAGTAATCAAGGTATATACAGAGAAATCGGCAGGATCGGGGATGATAAGATAAAGTAGGTGCAAATTGAATAGTAGATTCACGCTGGGCACTAGATTTGTGAGTGAGGAAACACAGGAGTCAGAAGGAATATAAACAAGATAGCAGACAGGTTTTAAAGATGGCAACAATCGTGGTGACCAACAATCGATGAAGAAGGATATTGAAGCTGCTAGCATCCAAACAATGGTTTTTAAAAAAAGCTCACGAAGGACTAAAGTAATTGTTGGAGAAATTCGTTCTTAAAATTATTTAAGGATGGAGATTGAGATATTTGGGGGGTCTAAGATTAAAGATAAACTTAACTGGAACTTTAGACGAAATGGACCTAATGCTTCGTAATAGGTTTCAGAGGAGGCGATGAACAAAAACAATTGATGAAGACGGTAACAGGTGGTGAAAATATAAAGAGATTGAGGAGCGGCTTTTTATGCGACTTTTCTCTTTAACAATGCGACTTTATCAGTGCTAAGATATAGAATAAAATATATCAAACAACCCGTCACAATGGTTCATGAGTGAATATAACGACAAAATAATGAACATGGTTATTGTTTATTAAAACATGCCTCATTGGTGCCACATGATATATTATGGTACCATTGGAACTTTTAATGCTAAGATACAGCATGTAAAATATCAAAGAAATCATAACAACGTGAGATGAGTCAATATAATGAGTAGATAATGATAATGGTTATTGTTTAGTAGCACATACACGAATGGTGCCATATGAAACCAAGTGGTACCATCGGAACCGTCAATATTAATATATGGCATGTAATGTATCAAACAATTCGTAACAACGTTCCATGAATTTATATGACGAGGAAATAATTATTATGTTTATTGTATATTAGCAAATGTCTTTGTCATATGATACCATGTGGTACAATTGTAACTTTCAATGCTAAGATATGGCATGTAATATATCAAGTAAGTCTTAACAACCTGCTATGAGGAAACACAACGATAAAGTAATGAAAATGGTATTTATTAAAACGTGCCTTATTCGTGACATATGATATATATTACGGTACCATTGGATCTTTCTGTGCTGAGATGTGGCATGTAATATATCAAACAAACCGTCACAACGGTCCATGAGTGAATATAACGAGAAAATAATGAACATGGTTATTGTTTATTAAAACATGCGTCATTGGTGCCATATGATATATTATGGTACCAATGGAACTTTTAATGCTAAGATACAACATGTAATATATTAAACAACTCATAACAGCGTAAGATGAGTCAATATAATAAGTACATAATGATAATGGTTATTGTTTAGTAGTACATACACGAAAAGTGCCATATGAAACCATGTGGTACCATTGGAACATTCAATATTAAGATATGGCATGTAATGTTCTAAACAATTCGTAAAAATATGCTATGAATAATTATAACGAGCAAATAATTATTATGGTTATTGTATATTAGCACGTGTCCTTGTCATATGATACCATGTGGTGCAATTGAAACTTTCAATGCTAAAGAATGGCATGTAATATATCCATCAACTCGTAACAACGCTTCATGAGTGATTTCAACGATAAATTAATAAAAATGGTTATTATTTATTAGCATGTGTTTTATTGATGCCATAAGATTTATTATTTTACATTGGATCTTTCAATGCTAAGATACAGCATGTAATATATTAAAAAACTCGTAACAACGTGCTATGTAAGAATCTAATGAGTAAATAATGATAATAGTTGCTTGTTAAGAATCACGTGCATTAGTGGTGTCATACAATACCATATTGTACCATAGGAACGTTCAACTCCAAGATATGGAATGTAATGTATGCAAGAACTCGTAACAACGTGCCATCAGTGAATAAAATGAATAAATAATTATAATGGTTATTGTTTATCAGCAAGGGCCCTTGTGTGTTGTAAGATACAATGTGGTATCAATAGAAATTTCAATGCTAAGATATGGCATGTAATATATCAAAGAATCGTAACAACGTTCCATTTTTAATTATAACGAGAAAATAATGATAAAGGTAGTTGGTTTAAAAGCACGTGCCCTTATGGTGCCATATGAAACCATGTCGAACCAACCCTAAAATAGACAGAATCGTGAGATGTGGGTTTATATAGGTTCTGGAGTGTCCAAAGGTGCAATGTAGGCAAAAATAAGCATAAAATCTATTAAAAAAACAACGTCTTTAATACCCAAGTCACACTGCTTTACTTAGTGGATACAACTGCAACCTTATTGGACAATTGGCGACACCCTCTGGAAGCCAGTTAACGTTCAAGAAGACGTTATGTGGTTTTCTTTTAAGACATTTATTATTATGAGGGGGAACCACTGTAACCCTCTGGGGTGATACACATTAACCACGGTTCGCACTATCACTCCCTTGGTATCCTGCTTGCTGGCCTCGGCATGAGCATTTTAGAGCACCAGCGATAATGCAAGGAACCCTACACCACGAAATGATCTATCTGCCCAATGGCCCTTAACAGTCCCAACTGTAGCAACTGGAGACACCAAGTACGACCTTCTTTAGAAGTAACACCTAAATAACCTTATTTACTCTTAATATACACTAAATAGATAACTACATTACCTCTTCTCTTGATATAGCCAATTACAACAGAAGTATATATAGATATGACAACTTCAAGATGCCCTCTCTAGCGCTTAAAGCGACACCGTTCCACAGGCCCAGTTCTGGTGAGAAACGAGTTCAGCAGTTTCAAAATCACTGCACTGCACATGAATTGTCGACTGTTGATTCTCCTCAAGCCGCGTCAATGTAACATGACAAAAGTACTCACCACACGATGTCCTCAAACAATTTGACTTTTTATTGTCCATCCAGAAGACCGGCGGTCCAGCTCTGGCAGCGTTCGAATCTCACGTCACGCTCGACGTAGGCGAAGATGAACCTACGTTCAGGAACCAAAAAAAAACAAACAACAGTTCCCTTTGTTACTCCTTGCCACAAAAACAATTCTGCACTTCTAAGCACCCTCAACTCAACCACACCAAAAAACCTCTTCCAAATCCCAGTTCCATATTTTTTTTACAACAAAGCCCCCACTGGATGTTAACACTATCTTGTTACAGATGGTATACCAAATAAGCAGTGACCTGATAAAGTTAATTAATTTTGTTTTATTCATAATTGACGATGTGTGTATTGACTTCTAATTAATTAATTAATAGGACTGTCAGCGATCGTTTATTATCAAAAAAAAAATTACAACAATGGGAACAACGAAAAAGGCAAAGTGCCATTTCAAAACAAATATTAACATCATTTTCAAAATATTTTCCCCAACACATAATTAACCCATAAAAAATTTCACTATATACTGAGAAGCAATATTTGGACATAATAATAAACAAAAAAAAATAATTAGTCCTCTGCCGAGCTGTATGCGCCAAACTGACATGGAATGTCACATACGCCCGACAGAAGTTCAAATGATAATCTAACAATAAATTATATTTGGACCACATAAAATAAAAAGACAACACGAACAACTCGCACACAACCTAGTATCCACCACTTCCACTCTTTTTCATTTATGCCTACCACGGCCACCTCTGGGACTACTCCCAACACCAAACTCTGCGTAGTTCGGGCGGGCCCGGTTCCGGAGGAAATAACGTTGCGGCTCAGGAGAGGTAGGTGTTTCCTGAGCTTGCTCCTCCACCATAATATCCTCTCCATCTCCTGTGGAACCTCAATTCTTGGCGGTTCCGTCATCCTACGTGTTAAAATACGACGCTGGCGGTGAGCTATTTCCTCGGTACTACTTTCATCTGATGACTCCCTCCCACTCTCATACATTTGGGGCAACTCACTCTAGGCCCACCGAAACACCGCTTTAGCCTGTTTACGTGTACTGTTACCACATCATGATGCCATGCACCCTTAATTCTGTAGGTTACCGCGGACAACTTTTCCAGAACCCGAAACGGCCCTATATACTTGAAAGAGATCTCCCGCTTTTTTCCCCATTGGCGGAGTAACCACACTAATTCACCTATTATGAACTCTCGCATTGCCCGCTTTTTATTACTGGCAGACAACCTTTTTTTTCGCTTTGCGTGGTCACGCTCTCGAACCAACTGTCTAATGCGATGCAAATCAGTCATTAACTCAGAAGAATACTGTAAAATAATCTCCCGATCTTCAAGGTTCTGACCACCCCTAATTCGCCATGCACATGGGACCCCAGGGTTGAACCCGTACAAGAGAAATGCCGGGGTCTCGCCAAGGGACTCGTGCTGGCTACTACGCATTGCAAATAATGCGAAGTCCAGCATGTCGTCCCAACACTCCGGTTGATCATTACACAACGTCGTGATGGTTTCACAGAGCGTTTTGTTGCAGCGCTCCGCGACCGCATTTGACATTGGACGATACGCTGTGGTAAGTTTGTGAGTGATATTAAGGTCCTCACACAGCGCATCAAACAACTCGGATGTAAAGTTGGCCCCCTGGTCGCTAATAACCTGCTGGGGCACTCCATATCGACATACCACATTTCGGGTGAATGCTTTTGCCACCGTTTTAGCGGTCTGGTCAGGGAGTGCCTCATATCTGGCATATCTGGTGAAGACGTCTGTCATCACCAGAATATACTGGTTTCCCCTGCACGACTTCTGCACCGGACCCGCCATGTCAATTACAACTTTTTGGAAGGAGAACTCAGCGTTTACCCCCCCCCTGCCACGGTGCCTTATACACCCCGCGTTTAGAGTACTGGCAAATCACACATCCACGAATCTTTTGAATTACATCAATCTTCAGCCCCAGCCAAAGGTATATTTTTCTAAGCTTGTTCAAGGTGGCACTCACTCCTTTGTGGCCACCCATGATGCCATCATGCACCCGCTCCAATACCTTTTTTCGCAAGCATTGAGGTACACACACTCTTACTTGCGACTCAGGGCGCCTGATGCTACGCCATGTAGCCAATCCTCTTGCCCTTGTATATAAGCCAGAACTCATCCAGACCTCTGTCTGCCCCTCCAATGCTTCAATAATACGTGCTAGCCACTCATCCGTCTCCTGGGCTACCTGTATCTGGTCATGCAACTCCGGCGATCCCAGATCTACCGATACAGAATTGCACTGCCGGGACAGCAGGTCTGACACGACATTATTTTTACCTGACAGATATTCATATGTAAAGATAAACTCTTCTAGTTCGAAGGCCCATCTCAGAATTCTTTGATTTGCGTCCCTCATCCGCTGTATGAAAGATAACGGCTTGTGGTCTGTCAACACTACTGTCGGATATCCTAAAATGATAGGACGAAAATGGCCAGCTGCTCGGACTATTGTAAGGGCTTGTTTCTCAATTGTTGAATACCCAATTTCAGCACCTTGAAATTTTGTACTGAAATAGGCGATAGGGCAAAGCGATCCATCTACCCACTGCTGAAATGCGCCCCAATGGCATTTCCGGATGCATCCGTTGCTAATACAAAGAGCTTAGAATAGTCGGGGGCCAACAACAGGGGGTCCTCACTAAATATCTCCTTTTCTTTCTCAAAGGCCAGCCTGCAATCTTTCCCCCAAACGAACGGTACCCTGCAGACCTCTCTCACATTACGTGGTTCTTTTAGCTCCACAATGGCTGCTACATTCTCCGGGTCAGAGTAGGAAATTACATGTCTAAGGTACTGAACGCTCAAGGTACAGAACTGGCATTTGGCCGGTTTAAGGACAAGTCCCTGTTCCTGGAACCTCTCCAATACCCACCGCAGTACTGCTACATGTTCCTGGAATGACTCGGTGGAGATCAATATGTCGTCCAGGAACGTGTGTATATTTCCCCCGATTTTCTCCCGAAGAGCCGACACCAGGTATTGTTGAAAAAGGTGGGACGAATTTTTCCCACCTTGGGGCAATCTGGTAAGTTGGTACTAGCCCCATGGTGTCTGGAAGGCATACCATTCCTTCAGTGACTCGACCAATGGTATTTGGAAATACCCATTGTTGAGGTCGAGCACTGAAAAGAATCTATGCCCCTTAAGCTCTTCAAGAATGTCCCTAATAATCGGGGTAGGGAAATCGACGGCGCTGGTCTTAGCATTAACCGCACGTAGATCTAACGTGATCTGGACTTCCCCGTTTCTTTTCGATACGATGTGTACCAGAGAGTTCCACGGCCTGATACTTGGTTCTATTATCCCGGCCTTTTCCAGTTCATCAAGCTTAAGCCTGTAGGCGCCCTTTTAAACGCGTGAAATTCGGTATTGTCGGATAAACACTGGCTTAGTTTTATCTACATCATAAGCGGCTTCAAAATCCGACCTCCACTAACACACAACACATCATTAGAAAACAGCTTAGCATACTCCAACACCAAGCTCTGAATTATCCCTATCCGTTCTCGGTCAACCTCACCAATTTGCAAACCCTCGATGGGCTTGCAAATTTCCACTACCCCGGAGTGTGCCACTCGCGATCCACATCTCTTACACATTCTTAGACCCCTTATCTCCATCCACAACACCAGTCACTTCACCATCCCCAGTCATCATTACCTTCACAGCCTAACACATGCAGACCACAAAATAACAAAACAAGCACCTTTCACACTTAATCAGCGCCCAACGCTACACCTCTGATAACACTCCCTCCCGGGGACGCCAAAACGCGACAACCCCCCCCCCCCCCTTGATACAAGTTTACCACCCAAAAATAGACAACATCGTGAGAGGTGGGTTTATCTATGTTCTGGAGTGTCCAAAGGTGCAATGTTGGCAAATAATAAGCACAAAATCAATTAAAAAAAAAACAACCTCTTTAATACCCAAGTCACACATGACTAAATACAAAGTGAGGAGCTCCACGAAAATCCATTAATACCCATTAATATACATTTACATAATTCAACACACAATTATAAGACGCCAACTAATTAGGCTATTATCACCAAGTAATGATCAAATAAAGAAGGAGGAGACTGGGCTATTAATAGCTTGAGCAGACTGCTTTACATAGTGGATACAGCTGCAACCTTATTGGACAATTGGTGACACCCTCTGGAAGCCAGTTAACGTTCAAGAAGACGTTATGTGGTTCCTTTAAGACATTTATTCATATGAGGGGGAACCACTGTAACCCTCAGTGGTGACACACATTGACCGCGGTTCGCACTAACATTCTCTTGGTATCCTGCACGCTGACCTCGGCATGAGCCTTTTAGAGCACCAGCGATAATGCAAGGAACCCTACACCACGGAACGGTATATCTAGCTCAATGGCCCTTAACAGTCCCACCTTTATAAAAAAGACACCAAGTACGACCATCTTTATAAAAAACACCTAAATAACCTTATTTACTCTTAATATACACTAAATAGATAACTACATTAATTCTTCTCTTGATATAGCCAATTACAACAAGAGTATATATAGATATGACAACTTAAAGATGCCCTCTCTAGCGCTTAAAGCGACACAGTTCTACAGGCCCAATTCTGGTGAGAAACGAGTTCTCAGTTTCAAAATCAGGGCACTGCACATGAATTGTCGACTGGTGATTCTCCTCAAGCCGCGTCAATGTAACATGACAAAAGTACTCACCACACGATGTCTTCAAACAATTTGACTTTTACCATCCATCCAGAAGACCGGCGGCCCAGCTCTGGCAGCGTTCGAATCTCACATCACGCTCGACGTACGCCAACATGAACACACGCTCAGGAACCAAAAAAAACAAACAAATAACAGTTCCCTTTCTCACTCCTTGCCACCAAAACAATTCTGCACTTCTAAGCACCCTCAACTCAACCACACCAAAAAAAACCTCTTCCATATCCAAGTTCCATATTTTTTTTACAACAAAGCCCCCACTGGATGTTAAGACTGTCTTATCAAGAAAACAATGTCAGCCCAGCAAACGCGATCTCTGTTGCAACCAATAACTCCTTGCAACAGCGATCGTTTATTATCAAAAAAAAATTACAACAATGGGAACCACGGAAAAGGCAAAGTGCCATTTCAAAACAATTATTAACATCATTTTCAAAATATTTTCCCCAACACAGAATTGGCCTATAACAAATTTCACTATATACTGAGAAGCAATATTTGGACATAATAATAAACAAAAAAAAATAATTAGTCTTCTGCCGAGCCATATGCGCCCAACTGACATGGAATGTCACAATATCATGTGGTATCAATAGAACTTTCAATGCTAAGATATGGCATTTAATATATAAGATAACTCTTAACAACTTACCATGAATGAATGTATGAAGTAAATAATAATAATAATGGTTATTGGATTAGTAGGTCCTGCCTTTTTAGTGCCCTATGATATATTATGTTTAACGAATAATAATAAAACACGTTATTTTATTTTTAATTGACATTAATGGAAAATGATAGTACAACATCAAAAGAAGTGATCACGTTGTGTTCAGCAATAACTTTTTGTTTTAGTTTGATTTAAAATAAGAAAAAAACAAAATTTATTAATCAGTGTGTTAAAAACCCAAATCACAGTAAAGTTTTATTAAATCAGATAAAGTAAGGGAAAATATAATTGTTTTTTGTTAAACATTCCAATTACTGACTCGAAATACAATAATATTGACAAACACATCTCCTGTTCTGCAGAAATATTTTTCTAAAAAGACAGTAAATCAGTTAAACGAAAACAAATTGACTATACAATCACAAACTGAATAAGATTTAGATAAACAAGCATTTGGCATCTTGTTAATATAATAAACTAGGTCGAGAGATAAAAATCTTTTTTTGACATCAAAGTCATAATACTACAATAAATTAACACAAAACAGACATAATATGTTTTAGAAACAAAATAAATGCGTTTTAAACAAAAATACGATATATAGCAAAAAACAGAAAGAATTGTAGGGACTATTAAATTGTTTATAGATCATTCAAATCTGTGAGATGGCCCCGTAAACAAGAAAGAAAATAACACTTTAAGATAAAAAGGTTAATTAACTACCCTGCACATAGCAGAATGGAGAATGGGGACTAGGGAACAAATTACGGGTCCTTAAAATCTGTGACATGACTCAACCTGCCCCAAAGACAAGAAAAAAATAATAAACTCAATTGATGCAAAATAGCGTTAAATCAAGCTGACTTATGAATCCAGTTATCAATCGTAGATAACAGAATTCAAAAAAATAAAAAATATTAAATGAAATGACATAAAAACAATAAAAGAACATAACATGTTGGCAGCAAAACAAAGGAAATGGACAACCACCACGGAATGAAGCCTTGAAGGATAAAAAGATAATAATAATAATAACGAAAATTCAAATACAAATTTTAAAAAGAAATATCAACAATACAGACGGTTGTTGAGCAATGGAATCATATATAAAAACAATCCAAATTCTTCAAGACAACAAAATTAGATTGTAGATAGAGGAAAAAGGCTTCAGAAGCTGGAGAATAAATGGCATCAGTGTCCAATTCGCACAAAAGCAGGGACAATCTTCAAAAAAAATGAATATGTCCATTATGAATGGGTGTAGATGGCCCAAAGTGGTGAAGTAGAAGGTGCGAACTGCAGCTGAAACATAGCACAGCAGTTGTAGGCGAAAATTTTCATTAACAATTGACACGCGTTTGGTTGGAACAATAATCATGAGCAACAAACAATAGCTAATAGAGAGATAGAATGTAAACAATGCTGAACAAAAAACCTGAACCAGTTTTAGATGAAAGTAAAACACTACAAAAATAATAAACATATGGTGTGCAAATATTATATAATATATAAATATCACATTTGCTACCATTAGAACTTTAAATACAGCATGTAATATATCAAAGAAATAGTAACAACGTGCTAAGAGAGAATACAACAAGTGAATAATGATAATGGTTATTGTTTAGTAGAACATGAAATGATGGTGCCATATTAAACACAAGTGGTACCATGGGAACTTTAAATGCTAGGATATGCTATGTATTTTATATAATAATTCGTAACAACGCGCTGTGCGGTAATATAAGGAGAAAATATCGAGAAAGGTTTTTGGTTTAGCAGCTCGTGCCTTATTAGTGCCATATGATACATTATGCTACCATTGAGGGTTTTAATGCGAATATACAGCATGTATTATGCCAAATAACTCGTAACAACTTGCCATGAGTGAATACAACGAGTGAATATTGATAAGGGTTATTGATTTAGTAGCACATGCCATGATGGTAGCATATTAAACACAAGTGATACCAATTGAACTTTAAATGCTAAGATGTGCTATGTTTCATATCTAATAACTCGTCTAATAACTCTAATAACAACGTTCCATGAGTGAATGTATTGAGAAAATAAGTATGTCTTATTGAAATTTTCATCAAAGAACTAGTAAGAAAGTGCCACGAGTGAATAAAACCAGAAAATAATGAAAATGGTTATTATTTATTAGCGCGTACCTTATTTGTGCTATGTGGTATATTATGGTAACATTGGAACTTTTAATTCTATGATATGGAATGTAATATGTCAAACAATTCTTAACAACTTGATATGAGTGAATATAACGGGTAAATAAATAAAATGGTTATTGTTTTTTATCACGTTTTCTAGAGTGTCGTAAGATACTCTGTTGTATAATTTGAACTTTCAATGCTAATATATAGCATTTCATATATCAAATAACTCGTAACTACGTGCAAAATGTAAATTTGAAGAGCAAATAATGATAATTTTTATTGTTCAGCAGCTCGTGCCTTATAGGTGCCCTGTGACATATTATGGTACCTTTAATGATAAGATAAACCATGTTATATAGGAAACAAATCGTAACAACATGCCATGAATCAATATAACGTGTAAATAATGATAATTGTTTTTTGGTTTAGTAGCACGTGCGTTATTGGTGCCATATGATATGTTATGACACCATTGGAACTTTTAATGCTAAATGCAGCATGTTATATATGAAACAACTCGTAACAACGTGAAACGAGTGAATTTAACGAGTAGATACTGATAAAAGTTATTGTTTAGTAGCATGTAAATTATTTGTGCCATATGATACCATATGATATCTTTGGAACTTTCAATGCTAAGATAAGACATGTAATATATCATATAACTCGTAACAACTTGCCATGAATGAATACCACGGACAAAAATGGAAATGGTCAATAATAATTAACATCTAACTTATTGGTGCTATATAATACATTATAGTACCATAGGAACTTTTATTTTGAAGATGCTGCATGTAATATGTCATACAACTCGTAACAACGTGAGATTAGTGTATATAAAGAGTAGATAATGGAAAAGGTTATTTTTAGTAGCACATACCCGAATGGTACAATAGGAGATCATATGGTACTATTGGAACTTTCAATGCTAGGATATGGCATGTAATATATAGAAAAACTCGTAAGAATGTGCCATGAGTGGATACAAAGGGAAAAAATAAAAATGGTCATTAATAATTAGCACGTAACTTATTGGTGCCACATGATATATTATAATACTGTACGGGTCCCAGATCCTAATTAATGCAGTCGTCTGCGCCATCAAAAATATACACCAAGTTTAACTAGAATCTGGTCCGTCCTTCCGCTGTAAAATAACGGGTAGCCGAGGTTTATTAGGTTCGACCCGGTCGTGAAAGTTCACCGGGGTTTATTATAAAGTTAAAAGAAAAATGTTTTGGAGTAACCATGGAAACAGAGTTTTAATTACAAACATACATTTATTCTATAAAATAATATTTACAACAGCTGTAAAACATGTATATCTCTACAAAATTTAATCAGAATGGTTTATTAATTTTTTAAATACTCTTTACAATGAATTCTTACATAGGGTTTTACTTGAACTTCATTTGTTCTACTCAAAGTGTATCATCAAAGATTAAATATTCATACTTTCAATTTAATGTTATTCTTATTATCTCCCAAGTTAATTATTTTCTTAGGCACTGTTTTCATAACTTGTAAACGTTTTAAACTGACAATTAATTAATCTTTCTCTCTTTATAAATGAAAGTTAAATTAAAACAAGACTTTTTTAATATTTATCATATTCACAAAGTTATATGTTCCGTGACCTTTGCGATATAAAGAGAATGAGAAAAGGAACGTGCACCATTACCCGTTCTTCCTGGTGACTCCGATGTCGCTCGTCGCTCGCTGCGATGAATGGCGGGGGGTAGTCTGATCGCTTCTTCCGTCGGGCTCCGCGAAAGTGTTTTTAACTAACATTG
Source organism: Rhysida immarginata (assembly GCA_023313115.1). Taxonomy (NCBI): domain Eukaryota; kingdom Metazoa; phylum Arthropoda; class Chilopoda; order Scolopendromorpha; family Scolopendridae; genus Rhysida; species Rhysida immarginata. The sequence goes on along the minus strand of JAHWFO010031087.1, from coordinate 307,963 downwards.
GCTTAAGTTCTAATAATAACCATAATAATATAATTCATTTTTATTGGTTCTTTTGTCACGGTATTAAACTGTTTCTAATCTAAAGGTCGATTATTTAGTGAAAGTGTTTCACTCTATAACAACTTTACACGACTTTTTCGTGGTTCGTCTCGTCTTCCTCCATCTTTCTATAAGAACTCACACAACGTCCGATTCTCTGAAGATCTCGCCATCAACTCATCTTTCGAACATCTCGTCATCACTCCTTCAGAACATCTCCATCAGACTGATTCTTAGTCTCTCTCAAAATTGTAAAGAGACGCCGCTCACTGACGATAGAATAATCATCGTTGATTGGTTAAACCCTTTAATAGGTGCTCCGGAATTGAGAGATACGGCACAGAGCTCGCTATCGCAGAGGAGGGAGGGGGGGTTCAAGATGAAAAGACGATCTCGTCTCCACTCGATAGGGCTAACTGTAAATAAATGCCGTTTGTCAAACAATTCTGAAAATGAAACATCTCAACTTCATGAGCGTATTGTTTAACAATTCCAATGGTTTAAATTATAAACCGTTTTTATAACAAAAGTTATAAAATCATCCCCTAACTGTTAATAATCTTTATTAAGAATTATGATTGTTCTTTAAAATATGGAATTTAATTTATACCGCCACAGGGCTCCCGGTAATTTAAAATTTGTTCATCCACTGATGACAAATTTTCAACAAACGTAAACAATACTTTCAATCTTCTGAGCCATACTGATCCGAAGTCGCTAATGAGGTCTTCCTGCAGTCTTCCACGTTGGGGTGTGGCTACACATACCTCAACTCACCTGTTCACATCACAAAGATCTCTTCTCCTCCTACACACAGCTAATAAAGTTTTTATTGAACATCAGCAATAAAGAAAATCGATAATAAAAATTACAGTCATAATTCTGGTAGGTCACAAGAAATTGTTACAAAAGGAGAATTTCGAATTCTTTTTCACAAGAATTCTCCAAAATCTGGGCAAAAGAATTATTCGAAAAATATTCGCTGTTAGATTGTCAAAAGTTCTTAAATATTTGGTTTGAATATGCAAAGAATCACACAAAAGTTCATATTAAAGTTCATCTTGATTGACTTACATGTCTTAATAGTTCATCTTCGCATGGTTTCAAAAGTTGTCGATGCACTAGAATCCAAAGTGTAGGCTTGCAACATTGAAAGTTCATAATTTATGTTCACTCACAGTTCTATAGTGTTCATGGTTCCGCTGTAGTAGTTGATGATTCTTTGAAGATCATTTAGTTTTCCTGTGTTCATCTTTATCCATTCGGAAAGAAATAAAGAATTATCGTTGGCACTAAGTGTTCGTCCATCTCGCTTGCGTGGTTAATTGTAATGAAACCGATCCACTCGATGATGGAAAATCACGGCAAAGAGGAGGGGGTGAATCCTCATCTCCGATGGCTGATATCGTTCGATGTCGTCATGAAGTTTCTTCGCTACACTTCCTTGGTTTCTTGTGTCCTCATGAAAAGAAAAAATCGAGAAAAGAGGAAGACGTCTTCTTCACTCGCTCTCGTAAAAGTTAGTTGTGTTCTCAAAGTTCATTAATTAGGTAATAATGCATCATACTTTACTCATTCCATATCACATTATTTCTAAATTTTTGGTCACAAAACATCAATCTGCAAAATGACTCAAAGAATAAAACTATTCAAATTCCATAACCAATATACCAAATACAGTGCGTACAACATATAATCAATTTCTTCTCATTAATTCCTTATCAATAAACGACGCAAAAACTTTAATCATTTCATTTCTCTCTAATCAACAGTTATTACTTAAATATAAACATTGGTTTATTTCAGAGTCATTTATTCAATTAGTCACAATCAAAGTAATGATCCACCTTTAATGTGAATTCTTAAAATTATTTGTTATCAACACTGATTTTTCCCTTTTTTCTTATCAGTTGGATCTATCTTAAAAATATTTCTTAACTCTATTTATATCACACAAAGAAATGAGAAGGAAAATCCTTCTCCCCATTTCACATAATGATCTTAACCCCTGGAGGGTGTTTGACCTCTTTTCACGGGTGGTGATAAAGATTCAGATTGACATTCCTTATCTATCTCTCTATCAGTTTCTAAGAAAGAACTTTCTTCACTCGAGTTCATTTCCGTTGAAGTTGTAACGTTGTCAAACTCCAATCGTGCTCTTTTATGGATATTAAAATGCATAATTCACGAGAATTATTATGTACCACATCAAATGGATTACATTTAAATATTTCCTGCATTCTTGTGTCAAGAAATCCACTCCTTTGTTCAAAGAAAACGCATGGTGACTGACAAAAGCAACATCACCGCGGCCATCCAGTTTCTTCAACATATTTCGGTAAGACAAACTTCTATTTCATCATCATTTCTTATTTCATGTTTCAAGTCTCGAGTTAATACATTTATTAATTACTGATTAATTAAAATCGTCTTAAAATTCAATTAATGGCTACGTTAAGAGTATCAATCGCACTATCTAAAGCTGTTCTTATCAAACGGGGGGTTCCCAAAATAATTTATCTCTGTAAATAAATCATTTCAACTTCTTAAAAGTTATAAATCTGATCACATTAAATTAATAAAATATTGAATAATGTATTCCACCCTTGTGCATTAACTATAATCCGTTAATAAGTAGTTTTATTATAAAATCCTTTTAAATTCCAATGTAACTCCACCATTAACGAAGTTTATCCATTAAAACTGAGATCGCAGTTTCTTAACCATAGGATCACGTGACTGATCCGTATTACAGTTCCATAATTCTTAACATTTATTATTAAGACACGTGACTTTTTACCTTATAATATGAATATGCCATAGGATATTTAATACATTTCTTTTATTTATCATCAATAAGATTGAAATATAAACGCTATTCCCTTTTAATAGATTGATTTCATTTATAAGTAATATTTGTTCTCCTTAGATTAAGTTAAGTTTGTAATTAATTCTAACGATAAGTGGTTATTAAAATCTTTCTTATAGTAAAAGTATCTGTTAAAAATCCCTGTCTTTTCCTTCTATCTATTATTTCCTACTCCTCTTTCAATACGGAGCATCTCGTAGCGTGTTGGCTTACGGGCGGATGTCGAACGTAATTTAAATCTCCTTCGATCATCGCTTTCACTCCGCTTCAAATTGACACCTGTTGATTGAATTGCTACACGATTACGTGTTCGCTAAAGAAACAAATAATCCTTTAAACATAATATTAACCTTTATAATTAACATTAGAAAAAGAGTCGCCATTTCCTGTTCCATCTGTCGATACAGATTTATTTACGAGTGTAATTTTTTTTTTTTTCACTCCGCAATTCTTTTTACTTCAAAAGATTTTCTGCCCAACGGACATGGTTAACAAGAATTTTTTTGCGTGGAAAAGAGAATCATATTCTCCTGATTTCTTTTCTGACGCCATTTTATCCTTTAAAAAAAGGAAACGGGGACTTCAGGCTTCTTGACACTGAACGTCACCGTACACCATAATAAAATAAAGTTGGCAAGAAAAATAAATTGCCGAACATAAAATAAGGAATCTCGACAAAATTTAGTGAGATTGACAAGGTTGCATATCCCTTAAAAAATTTTAAATTACAAGTTATAACGCCAATTAATATATATACGCCAATATTTGGATGATTAAGAGAAAAATAAACCCACTCTTGTCTGAACCAACCTCTCAAACTGAGGGACGGGAATGCAAATCTCCTCAGAAATTCCGGTCAACTTCAGAACAAGGAGGGAGGATAGGGGATAGTTAGCAAAACACCCACGATCCCGCTACCCTAGTCCATACAATAAACAATGATTTCGACTCCATGAGTGAAAACTCGATTTCTGCCATTATTATAGCATTAACTTTATGAATGACAATAATTACTGGCATTTGTCTACGGGACAACAATAATAACGGTTCTAATGAACAAAACTTTAAGAATGTCTATTAGAGAGTTCTTGTAACACTATTTTACGAAGCTCTGGAGATAATCCATGCATCATGGATTGCATATTCTCCGTATGATTGCTTAAGACTGTCTCTGAGCGGGACAGCTCTTTTCCTGCATCGGGAATATTACTCATCATACTCTCATTCGTTGCAGGTGCATTTACGCTTTTCATGATTACGGGTTGATTACTTCCGTAATTTTGTGCTGGTGGGGTGATTCCCACGTTTCGGGGAGGCGCTATCCATTCCTCCGCCGATACTGGATTTTTATATTCCATTGAATGATTATAAGAAGGTGTATACGATTGCATCATAGGCGATCTATCTTCATACGACTGGTACACTGATTGAGCATGCGGTGGGGGAGGGGTATTCCTTTTTCCCTTTTCTGTTAAAACTGCAATAGTTTCGCTCATTGCTTCTATTTGACTTCGCATTCGCCGATTTTCTAACGCTCGCTCTGGCACTTTGGGTTTGCAATAAGTATTTTGCAAAGGATAAACAATCTGCTGCTGCATAGGCGGTTCGATTGTTTGATATGAAGAATAAATAGATGCCTGGGGTTGAGGAGAAAGGAGTTTTTTTGACTTCCTCTTCTCTCGTATTTCGTTAAGTTTTTTAACCATTTCTCTTATACTTTTACTTATTTCTTCGATTTGATTCTTTACCTCTCTCATTTGTTCACCCATTGGATGTCCTTCTTGTTTCCTTTCTTGCATATCTCCCACTACCTGTTCTAATATCTGTTCTAATTTTTCTATCCTTTTGTTTATTACTTCGTTAATTTCTTGTATGTAAGTCTTAAGCTTTTCAGAAAATTCACCATCCTCCTGTACACTGATCATGTGTACTTCTCCCTGTCCTCTACCTTGGTTATGCGCTCGAGGATCACGTGGGGAGGAGATTGTTTCTCCAATTTGGTTATACGTTTTGCTATGCCATCAATCCTGTTCATTATATCTCCCATGTCAGTTTCTATTATCTCCGACCATTCCTGTAGACGGTCGATCCATTTTTCCCATCCTTGGACCGCTAACGATAGTCTCTCTTCTTCTTTTTTGCTGGTTTTTTCAGCCTCCGACAATTTCGTGTGAAACTCCTCTTCCAGTGGGGTCACTGAACTCCGTATCATCGCCGGTATGTTGAATAAGGCGGTCTCCACCTGACTCACTTTAGTCATAAACTCTTCTTGCAGAGTCTTTATGAGGATATCCATCTCCTTGGATTTCTCCGCCATAAGTTGAATGATTGTGTCTGTTACTCCCTTGTCTGTCGTTTGGGTAGAAACATTTTCTTTTGATGGAGAAGTAAGAGTTTCTCCGGCCATCACTACTGCTGTAGTCTGAGGAATTGACTTCTTTTCACATGCCTTCTTTCGACGCCTTAATGTGCGTGCTTTGTTTTTCCTTTTGCATTTCATCATCGCTTCACACGCCCTTGATACGTGTCCTCTTTTGTTACAGAAGGTACACTTTAATTTATCTTCTCCTCGAAAAAATCTTTGGATTTTGGGACAATTGCTTCTGATGTGGGCTCCTCCACATTCATAACATCGAAGATTATTTCTTCTATAATTCCTCTCAAGTTTATCACCAACTTGAGGATATCGATTCCCATTCCATAGATTCTGGGCCCTTACACGACACTCTCGTTGCAAGTGACCGTACTGAGAACAATAGTAACAGACGACAGTTTTATGTCTATATGCATAATCTCGGGGTAATCTGAAACCCATGAATCTGTCTCGCCCTTCTCCATAACAAGGTTTCAGTCCTCTAAATCTATATTCATCCCTTTTTACTCTATCCTCCAACACCCTTTGTACTACTTGTTCTATTTTAAATTCTATCCTTATACTTAATTTATCAATAAGCTCCATTTTGCAATTTATCAAATAATATTTCTATTATTACGAAGGCTAAAAAGTTTTAAAATTTTCTCTCTTTAGGTTTCTCTACCACGCCGCAAGGACATCAGAACCGCCTACTTAAGTTTCAAGAGGGGAGCAACACCGCTCTTCTCATATCACCTTCTCCGTCTACATCTCCCTTTTTACCTTGATTCGCCATGAATGATAAATAAAATCCCCAAAACTTATAGTAAACTTAATATTACTCAATCTTAACTTCTAAGTAAGCAAGATCCAACAGATTTTTTAAATACCATAAATCACCGCAATTAAATGTTTTACCCAAAGCAAAATTGTAAGGATCATTTCTTCTTTAACACCCAATATTTCCACTGTTTCTCCAAACACTTTTCAAAATCTCAATATCAATAGTTAAAATGAATCCGTCGCCACTGTCAATTGTACGAATTGATGCTATATTCCATAAAATACCAACATTTTAATAATTAAATCCAATCCTGTCGCCACTGCGCCAGTTGTACGAATGGCGTTATATCTTTGAACAGCAATATTTAAAACCAATCCTGTCGATTCTGCGCCAATTGTACGGGTCCCAGACCCTGATTAATGCAGTCGTCTGCGCCATCAAAAATATACACCAAGTTTAATTAGAATCTGGTCCGTCCTTCCGCTGTAAAATAACGGGTAGCCGAGGTTTATTAGGTTCGACCCGGTCGTGAAAGTTCACCGGGGTTTATTATAAAGTTAAAAGAAAAAGGTTTTGGAGTAACCATGGAAACAGAGTTTTAATTACAAACATACATTTATTCTATAAAATAATATTTACAACAGCTGTAAAACATGTATATCTCTACAAAATTATATCTCGTCATGAATATAACGAGCAAGTAATGATATTCTTTATTCTCAGTAGCACGTGCCTTGCTATGATATATTATGAAATCATTGGAACTTTTAATACCAAAATACATCATGTAATATACTAAAACAACTCATAACGAGTATATAATGATAATAGTTGTTTGTTTAGAAGCACGTGCATTAATGGTGTCATATGATAACATATGGTATCATTGGAACTTTCAACTCTAACATATGGCATGTAATATAACAAAGAACTAGTAAGAAACTGCAACGAGTGAATACAACCGGAAAATAATGCAAATGTTTATTATTTATTAGCGCGTACCTTATTGGTGCCATTTGGTATATTCTAGTAACATTGGAACTTTTAATTCTATGATATGGAATGTAATATATCAAACAATTCGTAACAACATGATATGAGTGAAGATAACGAGTAAATAAATAGAATGGTTATTGTTTTTTATCACGTCCCCTTGAGTGTCATAAGATACTCTGTTTTATCATTTGAACTTTCAATGCTAATATATAGAATTTCATATGTCAAATAAATAATATAATATATAATATTAGAAATGAAAAAATAAATACAATACTAATTAAAAATTAACAAAATAATTAATAAAAACGATTACAATCAAAGTAAGACTAGAAATATAAAAACAAAATAAATAGCTGACGTTTCGGATAGAGACTATCCTTTATCAAAGCAAAAAAAGGATAATTCTCTAAAAGCAATTAGAATATTAGAGATTTATCCTGAAGTTATGAAATGTGTACTAACGGACGGGTTTATATATGGTTTGCATAGGGATTAGTAATACGGTATTGGCTGAAAAGAACAAATGAGATTAATTACAAGACGTATTGGGATAGGACAGGACGAAGGACAAATAGGAAAAAAATAGATGGCGGCGAGAAAAATGCAATAGGATAACACATAGGAAATTGAAAAAGTAAAAAATTATTATAAAAAATTATTATAAAAAAATATATAAAAGGTTAGGAATGATAGGGTGGCTAGCAGAAAGATTACGTAAAATTCCCTGAATATCGTTAAAAGCATCGAACATTAAAAGCATCGTACATCGAGGTTAACATCGATGTTAAAACCATCGAACATCGAGGCTAACATCGATGTTAAAACCATCGAATATCGAGGCTAACTTCGATGTTAAAACCATCGTACATCGAGGTTAACATTAGTTACCAAAGAATTCCCTGATGGTTACAAAATTCCCTGACCCTTCCCGGTCGCTAGTCACCCTGTAAAAAAGAATCGCAAAAAAAGGTCACAAAAAATAAAGGTATACAGAGAGACTACGAAGAAAAGTATAAAAATGGACAAGAAATGAACATAGAAGTAAAAGATATGACAGAACGTAAGAACTGAGAAAAGATAAAGACAAAGAAAAGGGCCCAGAGAGCCTACGACAAATTAGGGAATAGCTGAATTTGAAGAGGAATATGGGAAAGGTAATGAGGGAATGGTGCCTTTGCTGAGGTTAATGCCATTAGGGGTGAGGGAATTAAATTTCCAAATGAGAAAAGATTCGAATTGCTTTCTTTCTTTTTGGTTATGGAAGTTACTACGAAGAATATAAAGGCTGACGGCCTGTAAAGAGTGACCAGGGGAATTAAAGTGTTTGGCGACAGGGGTGTCGGCATTGCTAAGGATATCGAACTTATGCCCGGCAAATCTGGAGCGTATGGTATTGGACGTCTCTCCAACGTACTGTTTCTGGCAAACTTTACAATGTAACAGGTAAATTAAATTGTGAGAAGTGCAGGTCAGGTTCTGGTTAATCTTGAAAGTAAAGGAGGAAGCACTGCTGGAGACAGAGGTAGCGGGGTTAAGAAAAAGACAAACGCCACAACGCTTAGCATTGCAAGGAGAACATCCCTTAGTGAAAGTGCGTGGTTTGGTAATAGCAGCATGGACCAGAATATCTTTAAAATTAAGAGTCCGTTTAAAAGAAACTTTTGGTGGTTCCGGTAGAATGGAGTGGAGAAGAGGAGAGTTGTCAATAATATGTTGATATTTCCTTAGGACATTTTTAATACTATTAAGGGTTGGATGATAAGGAAGAACTAATGTAGGTGTTGTCATGGCTGGAGAAGGTTTGGGGTTGTTGTTAGGACGAGAATTGCGATGTTTATAGATAGAAGCGCGTATGACAGATTTGGGGTAACCTCTTGCTTTTAGGGAGTGGGTAAGGGCGTTAGCATGGAAGTCCTTGTCGGACTGATTAGTGCATAATCTATGGATGCGAGTTAGCTGGCCTAAAGGGATGTTATCCTTGCAATGGCGCGGATGGCAGCTGTCATAGTGTAGGTACTGGTGTTGGTCAGTGGGCTTCTTATAGAGATTAGTAGACAATTTACTGTTAGTGATAGAGATAGAGACATCCAAAAAAGAAACTGTACTGATAGAGTAATTGTGAGAAAACTTGATAGAGGGATGGATGGAGTTGGAATGGGTGATAAAAGTTAAGAGTGAGTCTTCGTTGTGTGGCCAGATCAGGAAAACATCATCAATATATCGCAGCCAGACCAACGGCTTCAAGGGAGACGTGGAAAGAATTACTTTGATTGTAATCGTTTTTATTAATTATTTTGTTAATTTTTAATTAGTATTGTATTTATTTTTTCATTTCTAATATTATATATTATATTATCTATTGTATTCCAGGGTTTCTGTGTCTCGTTCTTTTCTCTTATAAATATTATCCATATGTCAAATAACTAGGTGCAAAATGTAAATATGAAGAGCAAATAATGATAAATTTTATTGTTCAGCAGTTCGTGCCTTATATGTGCCCTATGACATATTACGGTACCTTTAAAGATAAAATAAAGCATGTAATATATGAAACAAATCGTAACAAAGTGCCATGAGTAAATAAATTGAGTAAATAATTATAATGTTTATTGCTTATCAGCACGCACCCATATGTGTCATTTAATACTATGTGGTACCTTTGGCACTTTCAATATTTATATATGGCATGTAACAGATGGAGTAAATCGTAACAACATGCCGTAAGTCAATATAACGTGTAAATAATGATAATTGTTTTAGGTTTAGTAGCACGTGCGTTAATGGTGTAATATGATACTATGTGGCATCATTGGAACTTTTAATGTTAAGATATGGCAGATAATAATTCAAACAGCCTGTATCAACGTTTCATGAGTGAATATAACGAATAAATAATAATAATGTTTATTGATTAGTTGTGTATACACTAATTGTATAAATATATTACTTATATGAAACTGTGTTGTACCATTGGAACAATCAATGCTAAGATGAGGAATGTAAAATATCAAATACTTGGTAAGAACATGTGATGAGTAAATAATGACTATGATTATTGTTTAGTAGCACATGCATTGATCGTGCAATATCAAACAATGCGGCACCATTTGAACTTTTAATGCTAATAATGGCATGTAGTATATCAAATAATTCGTAACATAGTTCCAAGAGTGAATATAATGAGCAAATTATGTTAATGTTTATTCTCAGTAGCACGTGCCTTGCTATGATATATTATGATACCATTGGAAATTTTAATACCAAAATACAGCATGTAATATATTAAACAACTCATAACGAGTATATAATAATAATGGTTGTTTGTTTAGAAGCATGTGCATTAATGGTGTCATATGATAACATATTGTACCATATTGGAACTTTCAACTTTAACATATGGCATGTAATATATCAAACATCTCGTAACTACGTGCCATGAGTGAATATACCGAGTAAATAATTATAATGGTTATTGTTTATCAGAACGTGCCTTTGAGTGTCATATGATACTATATGGTATCAATGGAATTTTCAATGCTAATATATGGATTGTATTATATCAAATAACTCAAAGAATATATCATTAGATGATCACTTGAGGGTTTAATAGCACGCCTTACCTCAGAATATTCAAATTTTCTTTCCTATTTTTCATCAAATAACTCGTCAGAACGTTCCAAGAGTGAACATAAGAAGCTAATAGAGATAATATTTTTTGTTCAACAGCTCGTTCGTTAATTGTGCTAATGATACCATACGGTATACTATATATCAAGCAACACGTAACAACGTGCTGTGAGTGAATATAACTAGCAGATAATTATAGTGGTTATTTTTTGTGTCATTAACCCTTACGGTGCCACATGAAACCATGAGGTACCGTTGGAAGTTTCAATGCTAAGATATGGCATGTAATAAGTCATACACTCGTGATAACGTTTCATGGTTAGATATAACGAGAAAATAATGACAATAGTAATTGGTTTAGAAGCTCATGCCCTAATTTTGCTATATGAAACAATGTAAAACCAAGTTATTTTTAATGCTAAGATATATCATGTAATATATAAAATAACTCTTAACAACGTGCCATGAGTGAATGTATCAAGTAAATATTATTAATGGTTATTGTTTTAGTAGCTCCTACCTTATTGGTACTATATGATTCATTATGTTTAACGTATAGTAATATATGACATTATATTATTCTTATTAACATTACTGATAATGGTATGACTACATCATAAGAAGTGATGGCATTTTGTTTTATGTTTGATGTTGTACTCTTTGTTTTAGTTTGATTTAAAATAAGCAAAATTCAAAATTTATTAATCAGTGCGTTAAAATCCCAACTCACAGTGGAGTATTATTAAATCAGATAAAATAAATGAAAATATAATTGTTTTTTTAACATTCTAAATACTGACTAGTAATACAAAAATATTGACATCCCGTCTTTCGTTCTGCAGAATTCTTTCTAAAAAATAGAGGAAATCATTACAACGAAAATATAATGACTATAGAATCACAAACTGTATAAGATTCAGATTAACTAGAATTTGGTATTTTGTTAACATAATAAACTAGGGCGAGTGAGAAAAAGCTGTATTTGACATCATAATACTATCCTAAATCTACATCACAAAGCAGAACGAATAGCGGGACTAGGGAACTGTTTATAGGCCCTTCAAATCTGTGAGATATCTCATCATGCCCCGTTAACTAGAAAGAATATTAACTCTTTCAAGATAAAAAGTTTTACTACATACTTACACATAACAGAATGGAGAATGGGGACTAGGGAATTGATTACAGGCCCTTAAATTCTGTCATGACTCTGCCCCAGGGACGAGAAAGAAAATTAAACTTTTTCGATCGAAATAGCGATAAATCAAACTGACTTATGAATGCAGTTATCAATCGTTGATAACGACATTCAAAAATTAAAAAAAATATTAAATGAAATAAGATGATAACAATAAAAAAATAGGACTTGTTGGCAGCAAAACAAAGAAAATGGACAATCAGCTCGGAAAGCAGCCTTGAAAGATAAAAAGTAAATAATATTAAAGAAAATAAAATAAGAATTTCAAAAAGAAATATCAACAATACAGACGCTTGTTGAGCAATGGAATCAGATATAAAAAAAACAACAATCCAAATGCTTCAAAACATCAAAATTGAATTGTAGATAATGTAAAAAGGCTTCAGAGGCTGGAAAATAAATGGCATCAGTGTCCAAATCGCACAAAAGCAGGGACGCACTTCAAAGAAAATGACTATGTTCATGATAGCTGGTGCTGACCAACGATGAGGTAAAGAAATATAGCACAACAGTGTAGAGGAAAATATTCATTAACAATTGACACACATTTAGTCGGAACGAGGAAACAATAGTCATGAGCAACAAACAATAGCTAACCCAGAGAAATAATAGCTTAACATAAAACCTTAACCAGTTTCAGATGAAAAATAAAACCGAGACAAAATAATAAACATGTGGTGTGTAAATATTTAATAATATTTGCACATCACATTTGCTTCCATTGAAAATTTTAATGCTAAGATAAAGCCAGTAATAAATCAAGCAACTCGTAACAACGTGCCATGAGTGAGTATAACGAATAAATAATGATAATGGTTGTTTATTCAGAAGCACGTGCCTTAATTAGTGTCATAGGTCTATGGAAAAGTGGCGGCTCGTCTATAGGCACTGCTGCATTGCAGCACCCCCAGCTTCACTTTCCATATTGATAGAATTCAATTCAATGTGTCTTTTTTTAATACTATTCTTATACATGTATATTACATGATACTTAAGCCTAATGTCACTAGCTATACTCTAGTTCGTGTAAGAATTAAAATTTTGTGACGCAGCACCCCCAGAAATTTTAGCTATGAGCCGCCACTGATATGGAATGTAGTATATGAAACATATAGTAACAACGTGCTATGCGTGAATACATAAAGTAAATAATGATAATGGTTATTGATTTAGTAGCATGTGCAGTAATAGTGCATTTGATACAATATTGTATCATTGGAACATTGAAAAGCTAAGATACGGCATGTTATATATAAAATACTCGTAACAACGTGCAGTGAGTTAATGTTAGGAATAAATACTGATAAAATTTTTGGTTTAGTAGCGCATGCCCTACTGGTGCCATATGAAACCATGCGGTATCATAAGAACTTACAATGATAAGATATGGCATGTAATATATGAAAACAATATGTAACAACGTTCCATGAGTGAAGGTATCAGTATATAATAATAATGGATATTGGTTTAGTAGCTCGTGCCTAATTGGAGCCATGTGATATATTATGCTACTATTGGAACATTTAATGCTAAGATACAGCATGTATTTTGCCAAATAACTCGAAACAACGTGCCATGAGTGAATACAACGAGTAAATATTAGTAATGGTTTTTAGTTTAGTAGCACATGCCCTATAAGTGCCCTATGAAACTAATTGGTACATTGGAACTTTCAATGATAAGAAATTGCATGTATATATTCAACAACTCGTAACAACGTGGCATAAGTGAATATTACGAGTAAATAATGATAATAGTTATTGGCTTAGTAGCATGTGTCCTAATGTAGCCATATGATACCATATGGTACTATATGAACTTTCAATGCTAAGATATTGCAGTATTATATCTTACAACTGGTAACGACGTGCTATGAGTGAATATGACAAGTAAAAAATTAGAATAGTCATTGGCTCGTAGCATATGACCTAAAGGTGCCATATGGTACATTATGGTATCATTGGAATTTGAAATTATCAGCTATGGCATGTAAAATATCCAAAAACTCGTAACAACGTGCCATTAGTAAACGTGCATTATTGATGCCATATATTACCTTTGGAACTTTCAACGCTAGGATAAAAAAAAAAATTGTAATGACGTGCTGTGATTTAATATAACCAGTAAATATTCATAATGGTCTTTGGTTTGGTAGCACATGCACTAATGGTGCCATATGAAATTAAGTAGTACAATTGAAACTTCTAATGATAAAATACGGCATGTAATAAATTAGACATTTCGTAACAACGTGTCATGAGTAAATGTAACTAGAAATAATGATAATGATTATTGTTTTGGTAGTACGTGCCGTAATAGTGCCATTTAAAACCACGTAGGTCAAAGGTACTTTTCATGCTAAGATGAGATATATTAAATAACCCTTAAAAACTTGCCTTGAGTGAATATAACGACTAAATGATGATACTGGTTGTTTGTTCAGAACTATGTGCATTATGTTATCAAATGATACAATATTGTACCATTTGAACTTTTAATGCAATGATATGGAATGTAATATATTAGACAAGTCGTAACAACGTGCTATGAGTGAATATAACGAGTAAATAACTATAATGGTTATTGTTCATTAGCACGTGCCTATGTGTGTCACATAATATTATATGGTACCATTGGAATTTTCAATGCTAATAATATATCAAACTACTCGTAACAACGTATGGTCAGTGGATATAACGAGTAATTGTTAATAATCGCGTTTTTTAGTAGCACATACCCGAATGGTGTCCAATAAAACCATTTCGTACCATTGCTAAAATAAGGTATGTTATATATCAAATAACTCGTAACAACGTGCCATGAGTGAATACAACGATGATGTAATGAAAATGGTTATTATTTATTAGCACGTGCCTTATTGGTGGCATGTGGCATATAATGGTACTATTGGATCTTTTAATGCAAAGCTATGCATGTAATATATCAAACAACCCGTAACGACGTTCCATGGATACTGTTTATTAGCACGTGCCTTTTTTGCCATATTATGGTACCACTGGAACTTTTACTTTAAAGATATGGATTGCAACATTTCAAATAACTCGTAACAACGTGGCAAGAATGTATATAGAGAACTAATTGATAATTTCTTTCTTCAGTAGCTCGTGCGTTAATGGTGCCATGAGATATGGAGAGATACAGATTCCATACAATTGTCAAGAGTTATACAAAATCCAAAATTATACAAAACAAAATTACCAAAGTATACAGTACAGATTCAAACAACTGGCAAAAGTTATATGATAGAAAAAAGGTTAACAAAATCCAAGAATACATAATAAAAATTCTAAACTATACAATCTAAAAACTTGTATTTATCAACAAATTACAGTAAGAAAACTAAATTAAAAATGTACAAGGAAAGAACTAGAAAAATTAGGAAATCTTAAGCAACTTTAATAAAATAGAATCGCACTGTTCTTCAATATTCCGGGGTTCTTTTTCCGATCTCCAAATTCTCGTATGCGTCCAATGATTTCCTTTTCCTTATAGACCTAAGTAAACGGCAATCCTTTAACAAAACGGCGTGGCACGTTTCAAGCATGTGCTTGGCTACTAAGGATCTCTCAGTAAGACCAAATCTGGCGTAGGCCGTATGCTCCTTGAACCTGGTTTTTATGTTGCAGCACGTGACTTCTCGATAGATCTTGGGACACTGGCTACAACCAATCTCATAAATTCCCGCCTGCGACAATGGTGGAGCTTTGTTCTTAGGGTTTCCGAGAAGATTCTTCAGAGCATTCGAAATTCTGTATGCTATGGACAGCTGTTCTTCCTTAAAGATTGCCTGTAATTTGATGTTGAGTCCGCTATTATAGGAAATGGGCAATTTGAATTTGGCATCCTCGTTGCTGCCAACTAATTTCACAAAACTTATTCTCCTGACCAGATCTTTAACTGTAGCCATTGATGACTACTATATTTTGGATGCGTGCGATTTCGGCGTCAAACCTACTCTTAGACAAGGGGATGGTTAAAGCTCTATCAACTAGAAAGATGAAAGATGCCAATTTTTGGCTCCAGCAATGGTTGGAAGGCTTGTGTATTGTAACGTGTTAGTAATTGACCCTGCAATTACCCACACGTACAGTCTAACTAAAGAAGAAAAACCTCCAAATATACGTAAAAAAGACCACCCTCCCTTACTCTCTTTGTGTTAAGCCAGTGTAGAAAGAAAAAAAAAATCCTAAAAATTTCAAATAATATAAGAATCGACTAACTTAAGGAATCGGTGTACGATCCATTAAGTAAAGAAAAAAAAACAAACAAATCCTTTTCATTAATTAAATTCCAACCTAATTAACCTTTGAACATAATCAAATAAAGGCCGCAAAGAAAAAAACTAAATTCCAAATAAATATTTTTCTCTATTACATCAATTTTTTTTTCATAAATAGGGAAAGTTCTGCTTAAGAGAAACAAAAAAGTCCCGAGAGATGGAATAAAATAAAACAAACCAAATGAACCAGGAAAACAACAGGTTTAACGAAGCCTTGAAGAACTAGGCAGACTCCGATGAAAAATACCACAGGCGGTGTTCACGTAGAACTCTCAACTTGTTGACTGAAGTCTGAAGGCCATGGGGGTGACGACAACTATACCAGTGAAGAGTCCAATTGGCAACCATAAAATGATCGGTGAATCCAGTAGAAGAAAGTGAGAACAGCCCAAGCTAGGAAACGGGACTTTAAGCATAGTCAAATAAGTAATTGGAAATAAAAAAAAGTTGAAAAATTAACAAGATAAAAACAGAATAGTAAAAAAAAATCAAACAAACTTACATATGATTAATCAAGAAAATAAAAAAGATATTGATATTAGTGATATAAAGTCAAAAGCAGGAACCTCCTATAAACGATACCTAAAGGACAAAAAATTACAACTAATAAAATAATTACAAGATAAGCTTAAGAGACAACGAGGATAAACTGGACGAAGGTGATGGACGAGAAGAAAACGAACAAAGGATGGAGAGCAGCACAGGAGGGAAGAACAAAGATGCAAACAAAGAGCGAGGTCCTGGTAAAGAAAAATGAAAAAATCTTTTTGATAATTTTAAACCAGAGCAGTTAGTAATACTAGCGGTAGATAAGCCAATGCTCTCCAAGAAAAATGGATCCTCAAAATTACTACTAAGAATATTAATTAAAAAACGCTGAGTAGCAAATTTAGCTTTAAGTCTTAAAGAGAAAATAATCAAATTATTAGATGATGAAGAACGCGATAATGAATTAATAATATACTCATGGATAAAATATTATGTTCGAGTCTTAACGAGAGATGATCCATATCAGTGAACCAAGTCTCCAGACCGTATGTCAAATTACTTAAGGTAATTGAGTTAAAGGCAGTGTTAAAAAAGTAAATGAAGGTAAAATTTTGCTCAATCTTCTAACCATAACCCGCATGCGTGAGATCCAATGGGTAAGAGTGCGAATATGTTTTTTAAAAGAGTACTTAAAAGAATATGAGATACCAAGGTCTGTCACTTCCTGCACTCTGATAATATCTGTGGAATTAATTTTATAATGATATAAAAACGGAGAACTCGATCTATAACAGGAGAGTACAAGTGTTTTCGCTGCGTTTAACCTCATACCATTATGGGCACACCATGTCGACATCTTATCGATTTCTTCCTGAAGGATCCTACAATCAGTGAAATCATTAATACTGCGAGATATTTTAACATCATCAGCATAGGCTAGTAAGGTAACATTCTCTAAGTTCAAGTAAAAATCCAGATCAATAAGATAAATAATAAAAAATAAAGGGCCCAGCGGTGAACCTTGAGGAATACCACTGGTGTTGAGTAATGCACAAAGAATTGACACGCACAAAAAGAAAACAGCACTCCGTTCTCTCTTTATTTTTACAAGTGACTCCATCTGTAGTTAAAAAACAATACAATTAATTATTTAAAAAAATACTCTCTCTGGCCAAAAAACAAAATAAAGGGCTAGCAAAGCCTCACACAGTTGTAATTAAGAGTTTTTAAAAGTCTTAAGCCTTCAGTTCCAAACATACCAACCCCCCATGAACTCCTTAAAGAGTTCATTTAGTCATCTAGAGGGAGAACACACACTTTTGTTATGGGTCGTTTTAACAGTCCCGTAGTGGTGCGCACGGTTACAACTCTCACAAGACCATCATGTCCATAATGAATATTTTCGATACGTCCTAAAGGCCACTGCATTACCTGGTGATTACCTCCCTTGATAAGAACTAGGTCTCCAATCTTCACATTTTCTTGTTTTTTAGTCCATTTAGGTCGCTGCTGCAATCGCGTCAAGTATTCTGATTGCCAGCTTTTCCAGAAATATTGTACAACTTGTTGCGTCAGTTTCCAGCGTGACAGATGATTGTAGCTTTGAGAAGTTAGGTCAGGTTCTGGAATACATGTCAAAGATTCTCCTATTAGAAAATGACCAGGCGTTAAAACGTTAAAATCACTTGGATCTGACGACATTTTGGTCAACGGACGTGAATTGAGGCAAGCTTCAATTTGAACTAACACTGTCAACAATTCTTCATAAGTCAAAATATTATTTCCAATGAAACGCTTTAAATGAGTTTTGGTTGATTTTACTCCTGCCTCCCACAGTCCTCCAAAGTGAGGTGCCGATGGCTGATTAAAATGCCACTGTATACCTTCGTTTGCGAGACGGTTTTCCACGTTTTTCTTAACAAATTTTAGGTCTGCCTGAATCCCAACGAAATTTGTTCCACATTCACTATACATATGCGCTGGGCGCCCACGACGACTAATGAAACGCTTGAATGCGGCCATGAAGCTTTCTGATGATTGATTTGTTGCTAATTCCAAGTGAATAGCTTTGGTACTGAAGCACACAAACACCACTATGTATGACATGAACTGTGGTACTCTACCAGGACCTGTTCTGCTTCGTATGATAATGGGTCCTGCGTAATCTACTCTGCATTGCAGAAACGGTTTTGCAGGTTCGACTCTAACTCGGGGAAGGTTTCCCATTAACTGATTCGCATGTTTCGCCTTTGATTTAAAACAGACGACACAATGAAAAATAATTTGACGAGTCAACTTTCTAGCTCCTATTATCCAATAGTTCTGATGTAAAATGCTTAACAACGCTGTCAAGCCTATGTGCAAGTGGTTAACATGCAAGTGTTTTATGATTAGTTTACTCAGTGGGTTGGATGATGAAAGAATGATAGGAAACTTTTGATCATATGGCACTGAGGCATTAGACAATCTGCCTCCAACACGTAGTATGTTCTTGGAATCGATGAATGGATGGAGAGAAATTAATTTCTTGTGTAATGTACTCTTTTGCCCATTTTGTAAACGGGATAAATCCTCTTCAAAGTCTTGTAATTGAGCCATTTGAATGCATGTAAGTCGAGCTTGACGAAGCTCACTTGTTGATAACGAACTGGTTCTTCTGTTTTCCTCGTTGCTTTTACAGTTGTAAATGAACCACTGATTGGTGGCAACAACTCTTAGGAGCTTTGTGAACGAGGAGTATCTTTCCAACAATTTCAGCTCTTCAGTATGCAGATGGCACAGCTCTGGTTGTCGAACTTCAAGAAGTTCACTTGCTGATCTCGGTATAGATTCGGGAACACCAAAGTTTAGTTGATGTAACCAATTTGGGCCAAACCACCATAATTTATGAGAGACTAACTCACGAGGTGTGCAACCGCGAAAACACAAATCGGCGGGATTGTCCTTTGACGAGACAAGATGCCAGTTGCACGGTGGAAGCAAGTCTTGAATTTCTGCCACTCGATTTCCAACGAAGGTTTTCAGTTTACGTGGAGCAGTGTGTATCCAAGCAAGTACAATTGTTGAATCTGTCCATACAATAGTGTCAAAGATTGTTAGGTTCAGTTGAATGATAGTTCACTTTAACAGGTTAGCAAGCAAGACTGCTCCGCACAATTCGAGCTTTGGAAGAGTTATTTTTTTTAAAGGGGCAACTCTTGTTTTTGAGCACAATAAATGAACGTGTACAGATTTGTCTTTCTGAACAGCACGTAAGTAAATTGCAGCACCATAAGCGGCTTCTGACGCATCGGAAAAACCATGGAGTTCTAGTCGGGCGTCTTGTTTTGTGTCAACAAATCGAGGTACTCGAACTTCAAGTAAACAATGTAATGAGTCTTTCAATTCTTCCGATTCTTGCGATAAGAAAGGTGGCAAAGGCTCGTCCCATTGTAAACTTGAACCCACAATTTTTGAATGAGGATTTTTCCTACAGTGATCACTGGTGCTAACCAACCCAGAGGATCGAAAAACTTGGAGAGTTTTGAGATCACTGTGCGTTTTGTCATGTGATCGTAGGGTTTGAAGTTTAGTGTGAACGAAAATTTATCTGTGGTAGGGTTCCAACTAATTCCCAAAGTGCGAATTTTTTGATCATCAGTCAAGAAGAAGGCAATTGGTGAGCTACTCTTAGTTTTTAGTTCTTTCAACACTTTTCTTAGAGTAAAACCGCCAGCTTTAAGTAACTGGGTAAGCTGTTTTTGTAATTCAAGCGCCTCTTTGGTCGAGTCTGCTCCTGTAATGAGATCGTCAACATAAAACGAATCCTGCAAAGCTTTTGCTGCCAAAGGAAATCGATCCCCTTCATCTTGTGCTAGTTGTTTTAGTACACGAATTGCCAAGAAAGGAGAAGATGCCATTCCATAAGTGATGGTTTTAAGTATGTAATCCTGTATTGGTGACTCCTGATTTGGTCTCCATACAATTCTTTGAAGATTTCGCTGACTCGGATGCACCCACACTTGTCTGTACATTTTGGCAATGTCCGCTGTTAGTGCCACTGCTTTCAAACGAAATTTCATCTATATGGACAGTAGGCTTTCTTGAATAGTAGGGCCGACCATCAGACAATCATTTAGTGACACGCCATTTGCTGTCTTTGAAGAGGCATTAATGACGACTCTTAGTTTCGTGGTTGTACTTTCATTGCGAATTACAGCAAAATGAGGAATATAGAAAACTTCTTGGTTCGGTTCCTTAGTGAAAGGAGTGGGTTCCATGTGGCCTCATGTTTCATATTCTTGCATGAATTCACGATATAATTTATAGGTTTCTGGATCCTTAGCATATTTGCTCTCTATTCGCAACAGATGTTTGATGGCTGTACTTCTTGACTCACCTAGAGGTTGAGCATCTTCGCGAATTGGTAATTTTACTGTATAGCGTCCTACCTCATCTCGCATGACGTTTTGTTGGAAAAGTTGTTCACATTTTGCTTCCTCCTCTGTGAACTTTGGTGGTGTTGGTACATTCTCAAGTTCCCAAAATTCACTGAGATCCACTCCAGTTAGGTGTGCATGAAATACTTGTTGCACAGCCTTGACGGTGTTTTCTTGTTGTTTACATATTCCACTGATGATCCATCCTAGATCTGTTTGAATAGCACTTAGACCATTGGGTGCCATAATTTTGTTCCCAATAATAATTTGTGAAAATACTTCAGCTCCCAGTAGTAAATCAACTTCTCCAGGAACAGCAAAATTTGGATCGGCAAGTGGCAACTGCAAGTTGACCCAATAACCGGGATCAACAGAGGTCAATGGCAATTGGTTAGATATCTTCTTGAGTACCATGGCTGACACTGACATCTTGGAATCTCCAACATGAGAAGCAAAGTCTAGTCGGACCATCTCTTTGGCTTGAGAGACTTCAGAACCTCCCAAACCCATAATGACGCCAGAGTATCTTTTAGTTGAAAGATTCATTCGACGGGTAAACTTTTCTGTAATATAGTTGCTCTGAGCACCACTATCCAATGAGGCACGGCACTTTACCATTCTGTTGAACTGGTCTTGCACTAACACTAATGCTGTGGAGAGTAACACTTGGCTTGTACTGTTTAAGAAGTGAACTTGAACTACATCATTCTGTTGAGGTATTGTGTTGATAGTACTTGTTGTTTTTTGCGTTTTGATACTTGAGTTTTCATTGTTAGGAAAATGTAAAGTAGTGTGATGATGCTTACCACAGCTTTTACATTGACTTGCTCTGCACCGTTTGGCTTGATGATTTGGGCTGAGACAGTTGAAGCACAAGAGATGAGATTTCACAAGAGACTGTCTATCCTGGACAGTCATTGCTTTGTACTGTCGACACAGGTAGAGAGGATGATTTTCTTTACAAATTATACAGAAAATTTCCGAAGTAACAAAGTTTGCACTAGTATATTTATTACCACTGTTCGGTCGCTTTGAGTTGTCATTACTTGTCCTGTTGGTTTTATTTGGAAGGTTTGTTTCCAAAGCACGACATCGCACATCCAAAAAGGTTTGCAATTGTTGAAAGGTGGGCATGTCTTTTGAGGTAAGTGACAGTTCCCATTGACGTCTAGTTTCTATGTCCAATTTTGCAGTGACAAGGTGAATCATCAATGAACTCCATTGTTCTGTTGGTTCGCCTAGCACACTCAATGCACATAAATGCTCCTGCACAGTGTCTACAAGTTGCCGTAGCTTGATAGGATTCTCAATGACGACAGTTGGAGCATTAAACAGGGCAACTAAATGAGATTGCACAATGACACGTTTGTTGTCATAGCGTTGACGTAAAAGAGTTGTTGCCTTTTCATAATTTGCATCTGTGGTCTTCAACACCTGTATCAAGCGAGCGGGTTCCGCAATCACTGAAGTTTTTAAATACTGAAGCTTTTGCACTGGAGTTAATGAGAGGTTTTCATGAACTAAAGATGTAAATAAGTCCCAAAATGCTGTCCATTCAGTATATTTTCCATCGAAAGTTGGAATGGTTAATTTTGGTAGACTTACCGATTTTACTGTTGTTTGAGCAAGCACTTGTGAATTTAATGAACTACCTGATTGGTTGTGTTGATCAAGTAGATCTTTTATTCTGGCTTTTACAGTCACATAACGCTCCTCGAAATCATCCCGTTCTGCCTGGTGTTGCTCTACATCACGTGCGTCGCACTTGATTTCGACTTCACGCTGTATTTCTTCAAAACGCATCATCAATTTATCTACATTTTCGAGTCTCACTTGGAGTTCCGCATGAGTTGGCAGTTTGTCTGCACATGTAGTTAGAAAGCTTTCCATTCGAGTTAGAGAAGCTTTTGCAGTAGCACGCTGTCGTACTAACGTTTCCATCTTAAGCCTTGCGAGGTTGCACGTAAGATTTGATTTTCCGTTGATAAAGAAAATCGACACAATAGTTTCACTAATTGTCACACAAAAAGACTAGAGAAATACTCACAGTACTGATATGAACTGCCTTTCTAGGATGCTGCTCGAAAGACCATTAAATATGTTGAGTAATGCACAAAGAATTGACACGCACAAAAAGAAAACAGCACTCCGTTCTCTCTTTATTTTTACAAGTGACTCCATCTGTTGTTAAAAAACAATACAATTAATTATTTAAAAAAAATACTCTCGTGGCCAAAAAACAAAATAAAGGGCTAGTAAAGCCTCACACAGTTGTAATTAAGATTTTTTAAAAGTCTTAAGCCTTCAGTTCCAAACAAATGGTGATTTTTTTTTTCCGAGGAAGATTTATCCCTATATTTTATCCTAATTGACCTGCTATCAAGCATACTGCGAATTACATTTAACAGTGGAACCGCGAAACCTAAATAAGGCAACTTCTGTAGTAGACGGTTATGCGAAACACTGTCAAAGGCCTTACTAAAATCAAAGAAAACCAGATCCATTTGCTGTTTATTATCCAAAGTTTCGGCAATCGTAGATACAGTGATGCCCACGTTTAAAATTGTAGATTTACGCTTAATGAATCCAAACTGCCAGCCAGGGAGAACTGGTGAGAGATAAGAATATATATGTTTGGCGATTAACGACTCAAAAACTTTCGCTAGGAAACAAATTAAAGAGATAGGTCTGAAGTCTGAGGTTTCCTTAGGGCGAGCGCATTTAGGAATAGGGACGCAGTATACTTTCTTCCATGACTCCGGATACAAACCGGTCTTTAAAATTAAATTAAAAATATGAGTAATCGGATTTAAGAGGATAGCAAAGCATCCTATGTACAAAGCCAGGTATGCCAGAAATCTCCAGTCCACGATAGCATTTAGTATAGTAAGCAACAGATAATATTTCTGAGTGAGTAAACGAGGGTAAGTGCAATTTCCCAGGAATCACTCGAGCTCTTTCTTCCAGGAAAGTTGCAGAAGAGACGCTCTGTTCAATAGGAGAAGAATTAGACATGGTCTCTTAAAAAAAAACAGGCAATTTTTTCAATGTTGTCATGGTCTGTTAAACAATGCTCAGCACTACTAACTTTATTGTTTCTATTCAAGATGTTATTTGTATGATGCCAGAAAAACTTTTTATTTGAAGCTACTGAATTCTCTAAATTGCGCAGATAAGCATGCCAGTCTTTTCTTTTCGCCATCTTAAACTGCGACCTCAATGTTGAAAATTTATTAAAAAATAATTGCTGATGCGTGGTTTTCCATTTCTTATGGATGTACTGTTTCTTAAACCATAAGGAAATTGTAACTCTGGAGAACCAACTGGGAAAACTACGCTTACTATGTTTACTATTGTTGGACACGTTTTCGGGTACCGCCGATTTAACTATCGAATCTAACTAGTTAGTAGCTAAATTCACGTCTTCTTGGATGTTGACTTCTGTATACGTTAATCCATCAAGATAGCCGTATAGTCCAAAATATTTTCTTTTAGTGAAATCTAATGAATATGTAAGAGAAGGTAAATTATTTTTTGCAAAGTTCCATGATAGTTTCTATAGATAAAACAGGGTGGTAATTATCCTCCGTAACCAATGGATGAGAGGCGTGAGCTATGGAGAGAGGTAAATTTGAAGCAACTTTATCTAAAATTTGACCACTAGAGTTTTTACTTTTATTCTCGCTTGTCACTCCAATACTATAGAAAAGTTCTGAGAACAGCTCAGCACGAAGTTGATGTATCCGGTTGGGAACATACGAATCCGAAGAGTCATGATAATTGAAATGACCAATACAAAGAAAATTCCCATCAGTCTCCGAACAGAAGTCGGATAACTTTTGAACAAATTCATCCACCGCACTGATAGGTGAATGAGGAGGAATATATATATTAAAAAAGAAAATATTATTATGAGGTTGCCTGCAGGGAAAGTCAATTTTTATGGCCACGCAATCTATATCATCCTCCGACCACTCTACTGGTATCTCTTGTGCTCTAAAGTCTTTTCTGACTAGAATAAGAACTCTACCACCGCGAATCGGTCGACTGCGATCTTTACGAAAGACCGAGAAAGAATCTAGGACTAATGAGAAGTTCAGAAAAGAGTCATTGAGCCATGTTTCTGTGATACAGAAGGCATCATACTCCAGATTATTAGTTCTTCGTTTAAAGATGTAAGATTAGTTCTGAGGCCATAAACATTCTGATAATATAAATTCAACTTAAATTTACGTGGAGATGTTTGATGCTGAAGATTCATTATTTGAAATTCTGAAATGAAATGAATCATGTGAATCTATATTTAAAGAAGTTTGAGAACCTCCTTTAAGTTAGTCAAGTTAGTCAGCAGATTAGGAGTTGCAGTATCCGCTGCTTCAGAAACTATTTGATCACTGTACAATCTGCCAAAAAATTGTGAGATGAAAGTTCCGCTTGGCCAGACTGATTTAGAAAAAACCAGTTGCTCTGCAGAATTTGGTAATTCAAGATAAAATGAAGAATAATGAGGATACTTTGTTTTAATCTTAACGCAACGAGATGGCTCTTCTAACAAATGAGTGTGGCAATGTTTAACTATGTCCCCTGATGTTGTCCTGGGGCTTAAACGACTGATAAAAATTCATAAATTATTATTAACTGAACTGCTGGGTAAGGAAGTGATTGCTGTAAAATTAGTGTTATCCTTTAGGTTGCCAATCAAAATTTTCTTTTTTGTTTTATTTTTATCAGCTCGCGTCTTTTGTTCTATGGAGGGTTCAGTTTGAAGACACGATTCTAAGATATCAAAAAACCTTATCTTGTATATTATTTAAAGCTGAATTCTTACAGAGGTCAATATCAGGACTCAAAATATTATTATTTATTGTTAACATAACGAATAAATATTGATAACCGTTATTATATAGTAGCATGTGCCTTAATTGGTGTCATACGATACATTGGGGTATTATTGTAACTTTCAATGTTAAGATATGGCATAGAATATATTAAACTACTCGTAACAACGTGCTGTGCGTTAACACAACGAGTAAATATTGAAAATGGTTTTTGTTTTAGTAGCACATGCCCTAATGGTGCCATATGAAATGTAACGTGCAAATAAAGACGGAACGTGTTTACCCGCACGCACAACCAACGCCCCAAGAATGACGCGTAAAAATACTCGAAAGAAAACCTTCCCCTTACAGAAAATGAAAATATTTACTAAAACCCAGACTAACAGCGAAGAAAGGAACACACTTACCAGAAAGAACAAAACGTTCTCTCAGGTAAGGTAAAAAAATATTACCAGAGGCAAAACCCTTACGTTATCCCCAATTAACTGTAATGGCTTATTCCGCAAATTTACGAAAGAGAAGAAAAATGATATCCAAATAAATATTTTCCTTTATTGCTGATAATAACGGGAGAAAGCTGAAACGAACAGACTCAAATCATCATAAACTAAGGTGGAACAGGGTGAACCAGCTGATGGTAGGACTAGAACGGCGTTGCGATGGTCCGTCAGACATTGAGGAATTCATAGTCAGAAACAGTGTTGGGGTAGGACGACACTGATGAATAGAAGAAGAAAGTCCTGATAACAATACCGAAGATCTGGGAGATCAAAAGACGAAGGCGTGCTGCTCGTACTGCAAATAGAAAATCGTCAACAGCAAAATAGCGAGGAAAATATAAGTGGAAATAAAAAAAAATTCAATTTCCACAACCTTTCGAAAAACAACAGAATCAGTAAAAAAAAATATTGACATCTGCAAAAATTAAACAATAAAAGGTATAGATAAAATAAAAATAACAAACCAACCACGGACCCCCTCCACCAAGATCCTAAGGACGAATAACAAAACTTACGCTAAAATATGGACAGAAGGAACAGTAACAAGAGGATAAGTACGAGAAAGGGAGGGCAGGACGGACCGACGGGTGCCTATACGCAACATAAGGTACGGGTGAGGGTAGACAACGACAACATGGATGAGGTCCTGAAAAAAAAATGAGAATAATAAAAAAATGAAACCATGCTACAAAATATCATAAATGAAACCATTAAAAAAGGTTGGAAATAATAATACAGGCAAGAAATATAAATCATAAAAACATTCATAAACTGAAGTTAAGGCTTAGAAGTAACAAGTAAAAAGTTCGTTTAAGTTCGCCAAAGTGGTCTTAACATAGCAGAAAGGATCTTTGCTGAAGGGTTTATTCTTTATGCAATCAAACAGCAGGAAGACGAATCATACGTAAACCCATGTTTTACGACGTACAGACGAAGTGGTCCTGGTACAACGTCGGGAGAGTATTATTTCAGAAATCCAGAAAAACATATTTTATCTTGGACGGGAATGACCTTGCCTAGGTCTGTTAAATTAAAAGCGGTAGACGATCTAAGGTACAATCGATGCTCGATCAATCATAGGCACTGAAAAGAACGGAAGACCGCCGGCAAACGATAATCCTCTTCATACTGAAAGGTTACAAACCGCAAAGTCTCGTAGACGAACCGGAGCCAAACCGGTAAAATCTTAAGTTAAGATAGGAAGACTGGACGAGAAAAAACAGTTTTCCATAGGAATAGCCATCTCTAAATCCCAAGAGCTGGCAGAAGAGTCGGTGTTGCTTCTCCAGAGCTCTAGCTGAATCTGCTCAAGAAAACTATAATAATTTTTTAAGAAAACTACGAAACCAAAAAATTTAAATAACATGCGCGCGCAACAGGCTATCCGAGTTCACAGAAATGAAGATAGTCAGTTACTCTAGGAAAACGAGCCGTTCAATACGAGGTCATCTAAACAATAAAAACAAAAAAAAAATAAAGTAAATGCGCGAGTGTTTAACAATAGTGACAACGAGGAAACACCGTAAAAGAAATACAATTAGCAAAAATTATACTATCTGCAAAAATAGCAAAAAAAAAAATCTATTCTAGCTTCTAAAAGTTAAATTCTTATTAAAGTCAAAAAGCACATTATAAATTAATGACGAAGAACTAAGGCTTCTCCTATCAATAAACAAAGAAAACAAATACAAAAAAACACGTCATAAGTCGTAACAAAAAAATAAAAGGGACTCTCAATCAGAAAAACAAGAAAACAAGCCGGAAAAATGCAAGACGAACGAAACCCGAGATTAATAAACGATGCCAAAAAAAACGATTCGGAAACTACGGACGAGACGTATCCAACAAATGGAGCAGGGAATACTTATTAACACTAAACGCTCAACTAAATGACTCGCCGAGAAAATTAATAAAATCAAATATCCGTCAAGCGCGAAAAGTAAATTCTCCCTGAGATAAATAACAGAAGACCTGAGGTGACGCCACCAATGACGTAAAACGCCAAGGACCGCGATCACGGTCGACATTTAAAATAAATCTCCAGAAAGAAAAAATTTAATTAGCGCGAGGAAAAAAAGAGAAAAGAAACTCTAAAACGACAAATCATTAACCAAAACCTAACGCGAACGGAACGCGTTAAGTGATCACTTCAATTCAAAAAGATAAGGAAGGGGAGCACAGTAACCTCCGTTAAAATAACAGTTGAGCGTCTGGTCATAAGACTCGCTCCGTAAAGCGCCTATGTTCGCACAATCGAGGAAAAGGGGTAAACGCGGTAGAGACCTTGAATATCGACGAGACGCGAAAGAACAAAAGCACAACGTAGGAAGGGAACGCGTAGAGTGACTCCAAAAAGAAGAAGGGAGGGAAGTTCCACGTAAGAGACCCGGATAAAAAAAAAGGGGACAAAAAAATTTTTTCAG
Organism: Rhysida immarginata; assembly: GCA_023313115.1. Taxonomy (NCBI): domain Eukaryota; kingdom Metazoa; phylum Arthropoda; class Chilopoda; order Scolopendromorpha; family Scolopendridae; genus Rhysida; species Rhysida immarginata. Next base: position 279,126 of record JAHWFO010031087.1, on the reverse strand, counting down.
CCGTGGAAGGTGGCGGCAAGTTACAGAAACCAAATGTAAGCATAGGAACTTTCAATGATAAGATATGACATGTAACATATCAAACAACTCGTAACAACTTGTCATGAGTGAATATAACTACTATATATTATTAACTATTAATGTATTTTTTAGAAGTGTGTGCCCTGGCTGTGTCGCATGATTTCATATGGTACCATTAGAACTTAAAATTCAAAGATATAGAATGTAATATAACAAACAACTCTGCTATGAGTGAATATATTAGTCGCTAATTATAATGATTATTGTTTACTAGCACATGCCCTGGAGTATCGAATGGAACAAAATACATGGCAGTGCATCAAACAGCTCGGTACAACGTGCCGTGAGTAAATATAACAAGTATCTAATGATAATTTTAATTGGTTTAGTATCACATTCAATATGCATTATGCTAACTTTTGGTACCATTGGAATTTTCCATGCAAAGATGTCAGACAACTGGTAACAATTTGCTTTGAGTGACTATAACGAGTAGATAATGATTACTGGTTTAGAAGCATGTTGAATATGATACATGATGGTACGACTGGAACTTTAAATATTAAGATACGGCATGTAATTTATGTGTGCCGTGAGCTATTATAACCATTAAAGAATGATAATTGTTATTGGTTTAATAGCACGTGTCCTTATGTCACCATGTGATATCATGTGGTACCACTGGAAGTTTCAATAATAATATATGGCATGTAATAACTCGAGCCATGAGTGAATATAGCGAGTAAATAATGATAATGGTTATTTTTATTAACACATTCTTTAATGTTAGCATATATTATTATTGTCACTTTCAGTGATAACATATGGCATGTGATATATCAAACAACTTGCAGCAACTTGTCATGAGTAAATATAACGAGTAAATATTATTAATTGCTGTTTGTTTAGTGTGTGCCTTAATTGTGCCATATGATTCCATATGGTGCCATTGGAACGTTAAATTCTAAGATATGGAATGCAACATATCAAATAACTCGTAAGAACGTACCATGAATAAATATTAACAGTAAATATTGATAATGGTTACTGTTTAGTTGACCTAATTTGGCCATATGATAATATATGGTACCATTGGAATTTTCAGTGATAAGATATGGCATGTTATTTATCAAACAACTCGCAATAATGTACTATGAATGAATATAACATTAAATAATGGTAATGGTTATTGGATTTGTAGCAGGTGCCCTAATGGTGCCATATGAAATTAGATGGTATCATTGGAACTTTCAATGTTAAAATATTGCATATAATGTATCAAACAACTCGAATCAATGTACTATGAGTTAATATAACGAGTAAATTATGATAATGGTTATTTTTTTCTATCTTTGATTCCTTGAATCCTTAATCTGCTCAATTAACTTGCGGGATAGCCTTTTGTACTTCGTCTTGAAGTAGAGAGACCTAGTACGCTGCCAAAGTAGCACATATCTTGATGGTGCAATATGAACCCCTTTGGTTTCATTGGAATTTTCAATGCTAAGATAGGGCATGAAAAAATCAAACAACTGGTAACAATATACCATGAGTGAATATAACGAGTATCTAATGATAATTTTATTTTGTTTAGTAATACGTGCCATAATAGTGCAATATGCTAACAGATGGTACCATTGCTTTTTTCAATGCTAAAATATAGCATATAATATACTAAAACAATACATAACAACGTTCCATGAGTGAATAAAACGAGAAAATAATGAAAATGGATATTTATATTAGCACTAGCCTTATTGGCGCCATATGGTATATTATGGTACCATCGGATCTGTTAATGCTAAGATAGAGCATGTAATATATCAAAAATGTAGTAACAATCTGCCGTGAGTTAATATAACGAGTAAATAATAATGGTTAATGGTATAGGAGCACTTGCCCTACTGTTGCCATATAATACTTTATGGTATCATTGGAACTTTCAATTCTAAGATATGCCATGAAATATATAAAATAATTCGTATAAAATAATTCTATGAATAAATAAAATGAGAAAATAATGAAAAAGGTTATTTGTATTAGCACGAGTCCTATTGGAGCTATAATGTATATTGGAACTGTAAATGCTAAGATACAGCATGTAATATATCAAACAATTTGGAACAATGTGCCATGAGTTAATATATCGAGTAAATAATAATAATGGTTATTTTTTTAGTAGCATGTGTCCTCATGGTTCATATGATACACTATGGTACCTTTGGAACTTTTAAAGCTTTGATACGGCATATATTATATCAAACAACACGTAACAATGAGTAAATATAACGAGTATCTAAAGATAATTTTTATTGGTTTAGTATCCTGTGCCCAAATTGTGTCATTGGAACTTTCAAGGCTAATATCTGGCATGTAAAATATCAATAAAATTCGTAAAAACATGCGATGAGGGAATACAACTAATAAATAATAAAATGATTATTTTTCTCCTGATGGTGCCATATGAAACCTGGTGGTTCCTTTCGAACTTTCAATGCTAAGATACGCCATGAATGATTTTAACCAGTAAATAATAATACTATTTGCTGTTTAGTAGCACGTGCCATAATGGTGTCAGGTGATAATACATGGTACCACTGGAACTTTCAATGCTAATATATGGCATGTAATAGATCATATAACTCTTAACAACGAGCCATGAGTGAATATGAACGAATAAATAAAGATAACGGTTATCTGTATGATAGTCTTAATACTATCCTAAACGTACAATAAATCAACACAAAACAGACATAATGTGTTTTAGAAACAGCAATAAATGCGTCTTAAACAAAAAACGATATAGAGCACAAAGCAGAAGGAATAGTGGGGACTAGGAAACTGTTTATAGGTAACTCATAAATCTGTGAGGTAACTCATCATGCCCCATAAATGAGAAAGAATATTAACCCTATCAAGATAAAAAGCTTTATTAACTAACCTGTGTACGAGTCCCAGACCCTAATTAATGCAGTCGTCTGCGCAATTAAAAATAACACCAGTTTTAATCAGAGTCTGGTCCGACCTTCCGTTTGTAAAGTTAAACGGGTAGCCGAGGTTCGTTTCGCTCCGACCCGGTCGTGAAAGTGCTCCGGGGTTTAAATGTTTAAGAGAAGATTGCTTGGAAAAATAATGGAGGCAAAAGGTTTAAATATAAACACACACATTTATTTTATGATAAAATCCTATATACAGCAAATGTACTATATATATCTATATAAAGTAAAGTTTAATCAGAATGGTTTATTAACTCGTTACACTCTCTTTATAATAATTTCTTTCATTTTTTAATACTTGAAAGAACTGATATTTACTTTTACCACTCAAAGTTTAATATTGAAAAACAATTGCTTAAACTTTTAATTCAACGTTATTCTTTTACTTAAAGGTTTTTTAGAAATTCTTTACAAATTAATTATTATCTCATGCACTGTATACATAATTTCAAGTGCTTTAAACTGACAAATTATTTATTTATGATCCTCTTTAAATGAATGTTACAATAAAACAAAATTTCTTACTATTTATTATGGTTACAAATCAATATGCTCTGTGACCTTTGCAATATAAAAGAATGAGAAATGGATGTGCATCATTAGCCGTTCTTCTGCTTGTTGCCGTCGTCGCTCGTCGCTCGCTGTGGTGAGTGGCGGAGGGTGGCGTGAATTCATCTTTTGTCGGGCTCCGCGAAAGTTTTAATAACTAACATTGGCTTAAGTTATAACAATATCATAATAATAATTGTTTTTATTGGTTCTTTTGGTTGGGAATAATAAACTGTTTTTACCTAAAGGTAGTTTTTCAGTGAAAGTATATCACCCTAAAAAAACACACGACTTTTTCATGTGACATCTCTTTTCTTCTCCCATTCTATTTGACAAAACCTTAAAACATCTCGCAATCAACTGCTTCTTCGTGGATCTCGACATCAACTCTGTTCTCTTCGTAACTTCTTGATCAAAACTGTTTCTTAGTCTCTCTAAAAATTGTAAAGAGACGCCGCTCATCGACGATAAAATAATCATCGTTGATTGGTCAAATAATTCAATAGGTACTCAGGAATTGAGAGACACGGCACAGAGCTCGCTATCGAAGTGGAAGGGGGTTTCAAGGGTGAAAAGACGCTCTCAACTCCACTCGACAGAGCTAACTGTAAATTAATGCCCTTGTCAAACAATTCCGAAAATAAAATACCTCAACTTCACGGACGTATTGTTTAACAATTATAATTCGTTTTACAACAAAAGTTATAAAATCATCCCCAAACTGTTATTAATCTTCATTAAGAATTATGATTGTTCTTTAAAATCTTATAACAACATAAACAGAGGGGGCGGGTCGCCCCAGGGCTTCCGGAAATTCAAAATTTCTATCCGCTGATGACAAATTTTCAACAAACATAAGTAAAATAAATTCTCAATCTTCCGAGCCATACCTGGTTCGAAGTCGCTAATGAGGTCTTCCAGCAGTCTTCCACGATGGGGTGTGAATACACATACCTCAACTCACCTGTTTACATCACAAAGATCTCTTCTCCTCCTGCTCTCAGCTAATAAAATTCTTTATTGAAACATCAATAATAAAGAAAAATCGATAATAAAAATTACAGTCATAATTCTGGTAAGTCACAATAAATTGTTACAAAGGGAGAATTTTAAATTCTTGTTCACAAGAATTCTCCAAAAATCTGGGCAATGCGCTTTTATTGTTTACATAACTCTTTAAAAGAATTATTTGAAAATAGTCACTATTAGATTATTAAAGTTCATAAATGTTTAAATTGAACACGCGAGAAATCACATAAAAGTTCATAATAAAGTTCATCATATTTGACTTACATGTCTTAATAGTTCATTGTCGCACGGTTTCGAAAATTGTCGATGCACTGGAATCCAAATTGTAGGCTTGCAACATTAAAAGTTCGTTATCCATGTTCACTCACAGTTCTGTAATGTTCCCTGTTCCGTGTAGTAGTTGTGATGAAGATCTCTCGAGAAAGTTTTTAGTTTTCCTGTGTTCATCTTTATCCATTTGAAAAGAAATGAAGTAATTATCGCTGGTACTAAGTTTTCATCCATCTCGCTCGCATGGTCAATTGTATTGAAATCGATCCACTCGATGATGGAAAATCACAGCGAAGAGGAGAGGGTGATTCCTCATCTCCGATGACTAAAATCGGTTCGATGTCGTCATGATGTTTCTCCGCTATGCTCCATTGGTTGCCTTGTGTCGTCATGAAATAGAAAGAAAAACCGAGAAAAGAAAAAGACGCCTTCTTCTCTTGCTCTTGTAAAAGTCAATTACGTCATCAAAATTCATTAGTCAAGTAATAATGCATAATACTTTCCTCATTCCATACCACATTATTTTTAAATTTTTGGTCACAAAACATCAACTTGCAAAATGACTTAATGAATAAAACTATTCAAACGTAATAACCAAATTGTTCAAGTTTAATATCAATCAATATATTAATAACAGTGCGTAAGATACTTAACCAAATTCTTTCTTCTCAATTCAAAGTTAATGAACGATGCAAAAGCTTTAATTAATTTATTTCCTTCTAATTAATAATTATTATTTAGATATAAACATTTGTTTGTTTTAAATTCATTTGTTCAACCATTCTTACTGAAAAGTAATGATCCTCTCTTATTGTAAAACCTTAAAATTGTTTGAGAAAAATTTTATTATTTTTCCCTTTTTTTTGTTTTTATCAGTTGGATTGTTCTTAAAAATATTTATTAACTCTATTTATACCACACAAAGAAATGAGAATGAAAAGCTTCTCCCCATTTTACATAATGATCTTTATCCTGGAAGTTGCTTGAACTCCTATCGCGGGGGGTGATAAGTGTTCAGTTTGACATTCCTTATCTATCTCTCTATCAGTCTCTTTCTTCGATCGAGTTCATTTCCGTTGAGTTCGTGACATTGTCAAATTCCAATCGTGCTCTTTTATGGATACCCAAATTAAATGCGCTGCTCAAACATGCTTTAAAGTGTTTTAAAAGAAATATTAGAACAACAAGGATAATTATTACGACGCAAATAATGGATAACACGTCATAATGAGAAACTTTCGATTCCTCTTCATCTCGCCTATGCAAATCTCGTGTCAACGCTTTTGTTTGCTGACGAATCTCACGCAACGTAACGCTTGCTTGTTCCAACGACATATACTGAGAATTTGTGGGTAAGTAATCTAATAAAGACTTATTTAGAATATTTATTTCATTCATAGTCTCACGAAATTCAGAATGAATAAATATTTCTTTAATATCTGGCTCTATTAAAGTATTTAAATTCGAAAATGGTGATCCTATTGTAGTGATGCCTTGTACAAAGGGCGATAAAACTACGTCGTCACCGACACCAAAGCATGCATTTGGAATTTGAATTCTTCCCGTACCGCTTATTTTAATTGTTTTACTTTCTTTCGAAGGTTGCGATTGCTGTGACGGACAAGTTATTGCAATGCTTGTTGGCTTCGCAATACTGAAAATCCATTGTCCTAAAATATTACTCTTAACAAAGATTGGCGGGGGGGTGCGGACAATATGCTTCTCGCACAATTCATAAATTGAATTTTCCGCTCCACGAAAAAGTGAAAGCTCACAGCTTTAACTCGGTACTTTAAAAATTGCGACGAAGGCGAACAAATCTGGAATAATGCTCCAGCTTTACGTTGTAATATATCAATATGATTTAAAATCAAATGAAGTTGTTGATCCTTCGAGATGCATGCGCATAAAAATATGCATATGCGTCAACATTAGGAATCTTAACAGATAAACTGATTATTTTATACACTTCAAAAACATATTGTGACGTAACTAAAGGAATGTCTATAAATAGACGCATGTGTTGCTCCAAAGCAACTGCTGTAACTGATGATTATTACACATGGTCATCATACCATTATATAATATTTGTGAATGTACTCATAAACGGTGCAACTTATTTTAATTCAAAGTTATACACAGTGATAGACTCCTAAACTGTTTCAAGTTTCACTTTCACTTGATATTCGTAAAACGTAATTGAGCTGTGGGGGTTGTCCTTCACTTTTTTGAAATTGATGAACCACGAGGGGGGGGTGTCACTTCCTTTCCCTCTTACCTCCCACTACTCTCCTTACAACATCCGATTCCTAGTCACCAGACTTAGTCACAACACCTGTGGCAAGTACGTAATTCAATTCCCTCTATTGTAGCTACTACTGAGCTCCAATTCGATATTATACGATTCTGTTACTTTTCACCTTGAAGTTTTCAATTTCTAAAACTGGATAAATAAATTCATAATTTTACACTTCATTGTAGTGATTGTGAAACCATATTTGATTCCAAACTTTAGTCTAAAATCTAACGAAAACGCTTTTACACAAAATCATTGAGCAAACTGTATAAACTCATAGTCGGTATAAAGATGTTACGGTTTTTTATAATCATCTTTAAATTGCAGATATTTGTGCGCACCCAAACAATTATGCAAAATTTCAGAGAAAATTTCTTGTCATTGAAATAGTTTCCGTGTTTTGTTAACAACACTTGTTGACTCATAAAAGTGGATTTCTTAATACTCAATAACATTAAAGGAAAAATTCCTTTAGGACTACATCTCATATTAGAGATTTTAAAAATGATCTATTATGTCATTTTGAGTTCTTCAATTATTTCTTGAATAAATACATTACTACCTACACTAGTATAATCAAACTGCTTTGAAGATTATTGGTTTGTCGCTTACAAATAATCGAAACGTGTTAAAATACACATAATCGCAGCTTTAATCATAACTTTATGTTAACATTAATTGCTATCCGAAAATACCTTTGTGTCTTTCTCCAGGGGGTTTCATTTTGTTCCACCTCCTTTCCCAAACATCCATCTGATCTTCAATTCCTTGAGCCTGTTTTATTAAGTCTGTCATTATATTCTCCATCCATCCCAATCGTTTATTTATTTCTTCACCGCCTGCAAACGAAACTTCCTTCTCTGCTATAACAAAACTTCCACTTTCCTGAATCATACGGAGTTCTATTTTCTTCTCTATTTCATCAATCATATGGGGTATATCATTTTTTACCTCATCTTTCAGTCTATTTACTTGAATTTCCATCCTGCAGATTTTTTCTCTTTCTAACAATAATCTGATTTCTTCCCAACACTCTTTCGTCAAATTATCCAATTGGTCTTTACTTATTATAAATTCTTCCTTTGCTTTATCGTTCTCCTCCAATTTCTTCTCTATTGTTAGCATTAACTCTTCTTTCAGGTTTCCTAAGTTGTTCTCTATTATCTTGGATTGTTCTTCATTTTTTATTTCTTCCTTCACTAACTCCGTAATCATGATTGTATTATCACAACTATCTCCACCATTGTTTTTTACGCTTTTTCTCTCTCCAGCCTTTTTCCTCCTTCTCAAAGCTTGTAACTTGTTTTGCTTCTTTATTTTCTCAATCGTCCCTTTTTTATTAGGATTCTTTACCACTTTCTCCTGATCACTAAACTTTTCACAAACTTTGTCTACATGTCCACGCCCTTGACAAATGGTGCATTGTAGCTTATCTTCTCCTATGAATAGAAATGATTTTTTTGTTTTTCCCTATTCTCTTTTTCTTACAATCTCTGTCAATATGACCGCCTCCTTTACACCATCCACATATCTTGTTTCTATTTTTGTTAAACCAACACTGTCTTGAAAGATGCCCTAAATTTTTACAAAAATAACACCTAGGTTTTACCTGTATACTATTCTCCTTCCTAGGTTTACATTGCTTTTCCCATGCTTTTTGCACTGCTTCTTCTATTCGCATTCCAAAATTACGCTCTACTCTATCCATTAGTTTTTCCTCCAAATCCAACTTTCCTTCTATTAAGCCTATCATAGCCCGAACACCAAGTCTGCGATTCACTTTCTCCACTTTTTCTGCTGACGCGACCGCTTCTTCCCATGTTTCTGATTGTGTATATATCATTCCTTCTCTCACTTCAGGCAATAGGCCTGTCAAAAATCTATACTTGATTTTTTCATTCATCATCTTTCTTTTCACCTCCTTTTTTACATCTCCATATGGATCTTCTTCTTCCATTCCAACAAGGGGGAATCAACTTCCTTTCCAAAAATGCTAATCGAGTAGCATACTGTTGTACGGGTTCATCCGATCTTTGTACACACTCAGTAAATTCCCGTTCTACAAGCTGATGTTCCTCCTTCGAAAATCTTGCTCTTAAGATTTCCGAAAATTCCTCAAACTCCTCCACTTCGTCTAACACTCCACTCTCTCTCACATAGAACTGAGCGTCTCCTTTCAATCTCAGCTTAACAAAATTGATAATTGTATGATACTTCCATTTACCTGCCTCTGCTACTTCCTCTACTGTTTTCAAAAATTCCTCCACATTTCCCTTTCCATCAAACATTGGGATTTCCGTATACAATTCTTTATCTCTCTTTCATCATCCATAACTTCCATTATACATGTGTTTTTTTTGTTTGTTTTTTTTCAATTCGTATACTAAAATTTTCTATATTTTTTTTTCTTCTAGGTCAAGAACAAAATTCAAAAGGTCAAAAACAAGATCACCCACCAAACAAGATTCAAATGTTCAATAAAACAATAAACATATATCTCCCATCGAATTCCAAAATATAATTAATCATTTCTTTTTTAATGCACTGTATCTCCTACCGTTTCTCCAAACAATTTTCAAAGTATCAAGATTTAAACCGAATCTTATCACAATTGCGTCAAATGTACGGATTGGTATTATATTTCTAAAATATCAATAATTTAATAATTAGATCCTGTCGCCACTGTCAATTGACAGATTGGTGCTATATTTCTAAACGCTAATAGTGAAATGAATCCTGTCGCCACTGCGCCAATTATACGGGTCCCAGACACTAATTAATGCAGTCGTCTGCGCCATTAAAAATAACACCAGTTTTAATCAGAGTATGGTCATATTTTAATAATTGAAAGATCTGATATTTACTTTTACCACTCAAAGTTTAATATTGAAAATTAATTGCTTAAACTTTTAATTCAACGTTATTCTTTTACTTATAGGTTTTTTAGAAATCCTTTACAAATTAATTATTATCTCATGC
>JAHWFO010031087.1:235996-256521 GCA_023313115.1 Rhysida immarginata | reverse complement strand
ATATACCGTTATATTCATTCATGAGACATCCTTGCACGTACACGTGCCATTAGACCGATACTTGCTATCACTAGTTACTCTTTTATATTTGTTCATGATATGTTGTGACAATTTGTTTGATATATTACTTGCCATATCTTGTTATAGGATATGTTTAAGAGGGTATCATAATGGTACCATTAAAGCACGTGCTATTAGAGCACGTACTTATTCCTGCTATCTCACGTTCGTACTTCTGCGTACTCTGTCCCATTTAATGGATTGGTGAAAACAGACTGTGAAAATGTTAGTTCGTTTTCAAGTTATCGTAATAAATGCTAAGCTCCCTAGGAATAAAAAATTCTCTTGATTTAGGGACCGAACTGCCCTTTTAATAATCGTCAAACACGTGCATCCTGCACGCACACCATCTCATTAACGTTTAGAGCACGCGCAGAACCGAACCCATGTTCTCAACACGCGTTTTACCAAATGCGAGGATAATTCGTTTCTTCCAGCAATTCAAGACATGATTGAATGAATTGTAAGATTGCAATACATGCAATTCAATACATGCAACGCAATGAATTGTGGGATTGTCTACAGACGGACGGACGGACGGACAGCTGGACAAACCGTTCACATAAGCACATTTCTATATATAGAAAATGTGCTAAAAAAGTGCTAGTTGATTAACGATATAGAAAAAACAGACTTTTTAGTAAATTCCTCGTTTTTCCGTTTTTTTAAAGACATTCGAAAGTAATGAAAAATGGCTCGACGTCTTCCTTACCTTGGATGGTTTTCGTTCTGATCTAGAGAAAAAAAAAATTCATACATTAAGTTAAGAAAAAATAATCAAAGCTTTGGTTAATTATATAAGCCTTCGATAAATAACATTTACGATATTAGAAAAGATTTTTTTTCCTTTTAAGAGAAAAAAAAAAGAGAACTAAAATATATATAATACCAGCTGATAAAAATGAATTTGTGAACGGTATTTACCTTTATGGAACAGTGAAATGGCCGTTAGTCCTTGAACTTAAAATATAAAATTTCCTTTTTATTTGTTTCTGAGGAGAGCGCGCGCCAAAAGGTTTAGACACCTAAAAGTCTTAGATTAAAAGATTTATATTAAAGATTTACGCCAAAAATTCTTGTACATTGACATGCGATTATTAATCTGGTATAGAGATAATTCTCTTCAATAAAGCCCCGTTCTTTAAATCAGACATATAGTGTTTTTTTTTGTATCTATTGTAGCTATTTTAAGATATATTTGGTGGCTGGAAAGGTATTCTTGTCGAACTTGAATAATGATAAGTTTGAAGGCTTCTTGGTAATTTAAAGGAACGTAATTGAGAGGAATCGTCACAATAAGAGAAACGATTTTCCCGCACGCCTGGCCGTTACACAAACAACATATAACAACGTGCATGAGTGCATATAACGAGTAGATAATGATAATGGTTATTATTTAGTGCTACATACCCTAATAGTGCATTATGATACCATGTGGTACCATTGGAACGTTTATAGCCAACGTATGATGTACGTAATCTAGATCACAGCACCAATTGTCGCGAACGTATCAAGTTCAAAAGTTTTGCCTAACGCTACGTTTCATCTGGGCAGCAATAGTGGCGATAATCTAAAACAAGATAAACCCTTTTTACTGAAATGCTTATGCTTAATGATACATGCAAATACTCCAAACTCATATAGTATGCTAACTTACCTCTCTGTCAGTCAGCTCAATCTCAGAACAATCAATAATACACCTACTTAAATGACTATAGAACCCCTTTCCCTTGTTTAATAATCGTAAATAAAGACTGCCAAAATTGCGTTCAATAAATTTAAAAGAAAAATGATTTATTCAATACTAAGATTAATGAATTAGTAAAATTGCAATATCAAAGATGGAATTGGTAAATAAAATTGAAAGTTCATAAAAAAAAAAAACACTTTGGGAATTATTTACTTAAAAGTTCCTCAAACTAAACCGATAAATAAGATGGTCATTTATGCATATGCGAAAGGCCCAGAATAATGCAATGTCAGGTACCTGCAAATTTTGATGAACGCGGTTGTCACCGCGTTGCGATGTCTCACTGATGAATTCTCTTTGTTCCGTCCCAACGAGTGAACCCGACGCAGTATCCAATTCGATGTCTCTAACTGTTGTCACACGTTATCACCAGTCTCCTACGCTGTGCTGCCAGCCCTGCTCGACAGCCGTTGTCTTGGCCTGGTTTCTCCACCGGTGCGACCGCTTACATCCACTGGGTCTACCGTTGAGGTTCATGCATGCGGTGGCGACAGTATTCGTCGTCGTCCCCGTATCTAAAAGCTGGTTGTATCGCTCGAGCCTTGCTGGATCGAACAGTTCCATTCGTCAATTTTGCATCAAACACACTGATTTGATGTTCTCCTGTCATCAATCGCTCACAGTCTGGGATGGTTCTCGTGGTTGTTGTTTCGCTAATCACTGCCAAAATTTAAAGTGCCTAACCAGGTCTCGTACGGCAGAATGCACTCTGCGGTGGTCCTCGCTACTCTTACCGAGCACACCCCAGGGTCTTCACCTCGGACAGCAGAAGCCCAGGTCCCGTGGCTGCGTTTCGTTCACCGCCACCTCTCTTCTCGCTTCCTTACATCGTCACAGTCAGGATTGGTTTCAATTAAACTCTGATGCTTCCTATGCTCTGTTTCCCATTTATATACACTTTTCCAAACACATTAGCACTTAGCAACAACGCAAAATTTTGATTCCCTGATTGGTTAACTTCTAAATTTCACTAATCACATGATCACAAAACGGTGCATTACAGGTGAAACCCTCACGTTTCCTCACGGCGTGAGATGCTATGAGTCAGCCAACGAAGCTTCGCTTCCCCGACGCTGATCTTAATGTCAAAGTTGACACTTTCTTTTTAGTTCAATTAATGGCAGTTTTTAAAGGAACCTTCAATTATGGTCAATCAAATAAAGTGTCAATTAATGGCTACACCACCCAGGGACCTTCTCGTGAGTAAAACTCCCCCTATAAAGAACAAAAGACGGGACGTTACTTGAATATTCATGACTCATGGAAATTATATGTGGCGACTCTAGTCGCCACACTTTCAATATCAAAATATGCCATGTAATATATTAAACTCTCGTAAACAACTTGCCGTGAGTTGATAAAACGAACAAATAATGTTTATTGTTCAGTAGTTCGTGCTTTAACGGTGCCATATGATACCATATAAGATCATTGAAACTTTAAATGCTAAGATATGGCATGTAATGTATCAAACAACTAGTAACAACATGCCATGAGTGAATATAACAAGTAGATAATGATAATAGTTATTAGAGAGAGAACTCGAGCCCGACACTGTGGACGAACTTCAATAAAGATTACAGGAACCTCTGATCTACATAAAACTTTTAATCGGACGTATGTACATTTCTGTAGACACGCTGCCTTCTTCAGCGTAAACAAGGATTTCATTCAGAACCTGTTTTGTCTGTTCTGATCAAAATCCTTGTGTAAGCTGAAGAAGGCAGTTTAGCAGCCGAAATGCGCATACGTCCGATTAAAAGTTTTATGTAGATCAGTGGTTTCTTGTTATCTTTATTTATTTTAGTAATGGTTATTGTTTAGTAGCACATGTCCTGATGGTGCATTATGAAACCAGGTGATACTAGTAGAACTTCCAATGCTAAGATAAGCAATGTAATATATCATATAAGTCGTAACAACGTGGTATGTGGAAATACAACGACAAAATAATGAAAATGGATATTATTTACTAGCACGTGCCCTATTGGTGCCATATGATATATAGTGAGTTGATAAGGATGATGGTTATTGTATAGTGACACATACCCGAAATGTGCCATGTGGTAACATTGGAAAATTCAATATTAAGATATGGCACATAATATATCAAACAATTCGTAACAAAGTTCCGCGAGTGAATGTTAAAAGTAAATATTATTGATGGTTATTGTCTTAGTAGCTCCTGCCTTATTGGGGCCATGTGATACATAATGCTACCATTGGAACTTTTAATGCTAAGTTACAACATTTAATATATTTAACTACTCGTAACGCGTGCCATGAGTGAAAATAACATGGTAAATAATGATAATGGTTGTTTATTTTGAAGCACGTGCATTAATGGTGCATTATATGTCAAACATTTCGTAAAAACGTGCCGGGAATAACTATAACGATTAAATAATGATTATAGTTATTAGTTTAGAAGAACATACACTAATGGTGCCATATGAGACCATGTGGTACCATTTGAATTTCAATGCCATTATATGCATGTAATAAATCAAATAACTCGTAACATCGTGCTAAGAGTGAATATAAAGAGCAAAATATGATAATGTTTATTGTTCAGTAGCTCGTGCGTTAATGGTGCCATATGATACTATATGGTATTATTGGAACTTTCAATGCTATGATTTGGCTTTTAATATATCAAACAACTCGTATCAACGTGACATGAGTGATTATAAGGAGTAGATGATAATAATGGTTATTGTTTAGTAGCACACGCCCTGATTATGCTCAATGAAATCATGAGGTACCATTGGAACTTTCAATGTAACATATGGCATGTAATATTTCAAACAACCCGTAACAATGTTCCACGAGTAAATATATCGAATAAAATTGTTTATTAGCACGTGCCTTATTTGTGACATATGATATATTATGCTACCACTGGAACTTTCAATGCTAAGTTACAGCATGTAATATATTAAATATCTCGTTACAACGTGCTATGAGTGACTATAACGAGAAAATAATGATAACGGTTGTTTGTTTAGAAGCATGTGCATTAATTGTGCCATATGATATAATGTTGCCAATGATAGAATGTGCCAATGGAACATTCAATGCTGATATATGGCCTGTAATATATCAAACATTACCTAACAACTTTCCATGTGTGAATATAACGAGTAGATAATGATAATGGTTATTTTTTAGTGTCATATACCCTACTGGTGCCACATGAAACCATGTTGTACAATTGGAACTTTCAATGCTAAGATAGGGCATGTAATATATAAAACAACTAGTAACACCGTTCAATGTTTAAATATAACAAGAAAATAAGGATAAAGGTAATTGGTTTAAAAGCACGTGCCCTAATGGTGCCATTTGAAACCAAGTTGAACCACGGTATTTTTAATGCTACGATATGGCATGTAATATATAAAATAACTCTTAACAATGTGTCATGAATTAATTTATCAAGTAAATATTAATAATGGTTATTGGTGCTTATTGGAACCATATGATATATTATATTTAATGTATAATAGGTGACGTGTTGAACTGTTAATACAACATCAAAAGAAGCGATCGCGTTGTGTTCAGTATTAATTCTTGTTTTAGTTTGATTTAAAATAAGAAAATCAGTGCGTTAAAAACATAACTCTAAAAATAGGAGAGCTTTTAAAATCAGAAAAATTAAGAAAAATATAATTGTTTTTTTAACATTCCAATTACTGTCTCGAAATACAAAAATATTGGCATACACATCTCCTGTTCTGCAGAGCTATCTTTAAAAACAGAGAAAATCATTACAAAGAAAACAAATTCACTATACAATCACAAACTGAGTAAGATTTAGATTGTCATGCATTTGACATCTTGTTAATATAATAACCTAGGTCGACTGATGAAAATCTGTATTTGACGTCAAAGTCAAAATATGTTCCTAAGCCTACAATAAATTAACACAACACAAATATAATGTGTTTATGAACAGCAATAAATGCGTTTTAAACAATAAGATATACTGCTCAAAGCAGAAGGAATAGTGGGGACGAAGAAACTGTTTATAGGCCCTTCAAATCTGTGAGATAACTCTTATCCTGCCCCGTAAACGAGAAAGAATATTAACCCTTTAAGATAAAAAGTTTTATTAACTAACCTGCACATAGAATGGAGAAAGGGGACTAAGGAACTGATTACAGGCCCTTAAAATCTGTGACATAACTCAATCTGCCCTAAGGACAAGAAAGAATATTAAACTCTTTCGATCCAAAATAGCGTTAAATCAAACTGACTTTAGAATGCAGTTATCAGTCTTAGATAACGACATTAAAAAATAAACAAAGCATTAAATGAAATGAGATGAAAACAACAAAAGAATAGGACATGTTGGGAGCCACATAAAGTAAATAGACATTCAGCTCGGAAAGAAGCCTTGAAGTATAAAAAGGTAAATAATATTTAGGAAATTAAAATACAAATTTCAAAAAAGAAATATCAACAACACAGACGCTTGTTGAGCAATGGAATTCGATACAAAAAACCAACAATCCAAATGCTACAAGACAACAGAATTAGATTGTAGATACAGTAAAAAGGCTTCAGAAGCTAGAGAATAAATGGCACCAGTATCCAATTCGCACAAAAGCACGGACAAACTACAAATAAAAGGACTATCTCCATGATGACTGGGAGTAGATGGCCCGTGGTGGAGAAGTAGAAGATGCGAACTGCAGTGGCTGATGACCAATGATTAAGTGAAGAAACATAGCACAGCAGTTGTAGACGAAAATTTTCATTAACAAATGCCACGCGTTTGGTCGGAACGAGGAAAAAATAGTCATGAGCAACAAACAGTAATTAATATAGAAATAGAATGTAAACAATGCTTAACAAAAAACCTTAACCAGTTTTATATGAAAAAAAAACCAAGACAATAAACATGTTAAACATGTTAAATAATATTTGCACATCACATTTGCTACCATTGCAACTTTTAATGCTAAGATGCAGCATGTAATATATCAAACAATTCGTAACAACGTTCCATGAGTGAATGTATCAAGTAGATATTCAAAATAGTTATTGGTTTTGTAGCCCTTGCTTTATTGGTGCCATATGATTTATTATGCTACCATTGGAACTTTTATTGCTAAGATACAGCATGTATTATGACAAATAACTCGTAACAACGTGCCATGTCTGAATACAACTAGTAAATAATGAGAATGGCTATAATTTTTTAGCATGTGCCCTAATGGTGCATATGAAATAATATGGTACCAATGAAACTTTCAATGCTAAGATATGGCATGTAATATATTAAATTACTCGTAACAACGTGCTGCCAATTAATATAACGAATAAATAATGATAATGGTTGTTTGTATAGTAGCACGTGCCCTAAGGATGCCATTTATTACCATTGGAACTTTCAACGCTAAGTCTGTCATGTAATATTTTAAACTACTCGTGACAACGTGCTAGTTTTAATATATTAATAGTACATGCAACGAGTTAATATTGACAATGGTTTTTGATTAATAGTACATGCCCTAACGGTGCCATATGAAACTAACTGGTACCATTGGAACTTTTAATGATAAGAAACGAAATATAATAAATCAAACATTTCCTAAAAACGTGCCATGCGTAAATAAAACGACGAAATAATGATAATGGTATTTTGTTTAGAAGTACGTGCCTTAATGATGTTATTTGATTTCATAGGGTACCACTGGAACTTTCAATGCTAAGATATGGAACCTAATATATCAAATAACTCGTTATAACGTGCCAAGAGTGTATGTAAATTGCTAATAATGATAATGTTTTTTGTTCCGTAAGTCGTGTATAAATAGTGTTATATGAAACTATTATGTACAATTGGAACTTTCAGTGTTAAGATACGGCATGTAATAAATTAAACAACTCGTCACAATATAATAAGGAAATAATGATTATGTTTATTGATTAAGTAGCACGTGCCCTAATTGTGCTGTATAAAACATGTAGATCCAAGGTACTTTTCATGCTAAGATATGGCATGTAATATATAAAAACACTCTTGACAACGTGCCATGTGTGAATGTATCAAGTAAATATTAATAATGGCTATTGGTTTAGTAGCCCGTACCATATTGATGCTATATGATGTACTAGGCTACCATTAGAATTTTTATGCAAGAAACAGCATGTTATATAACAAGCAACTCGTAATTTTCATGCCAAGATATGACAGGTAATATATAAAATAACTCTAAACAACGTGCTATCAGTGAATATAACGAACTTCAGGATAATTCTCTAATATTCTATTTGCTATTAGAGAATTATCCTTTTTTGCTTTGATAAAGGATAGGCTCTATCCGAAACGTCAGCTTTTTATTTGATTTTATAGTTTTATTTTGATTTTACTTATTTTTACTGTTATTTTGTTATTTGTTAATTATTATTTTATTTTTCATTTATATATATTAGCTATAATCTATTGTATTCCAGAGTTTTTGTGTCTCGTCCTTTCTTCTTATAAATATCCGTTCATTGAATATAACGAACTAATAATGATAAGAGTTATTAATTAAAAATACAAACAAAATAAGATATAATAAACCAAAATAATTATTCAAAATCAAAATAAAAAGCTGACGTTTCGGATAGAGACTATCCTTTATCAATGTGAAAAAAAAAGATAAATAGGGAATTTTAGGGAATTTTTAGAAATCTTTTTGCTGAGCACCTTATCATTCCTAAAATTTTTACAAGTTTAATTTCATATGTGTCATTCTATTGCATTTTTCTCGCTGCCACCTAATTATTTCCTATTTGTCCTCCATCTTTCCTATCACAACAGTTCTTCTTATTAATCTAACTTGATCTCTTCTTGTTGTTCTCTACCGTATTACTATTCCCTATGCAAACTATATATAAATCCGTCCGTTAGTACAACTTTCATAACTTCAGGATAATTCTTTTATATTATATTTGCTTTTAGAAAATTATCCTCTTTTGCTTTGATAAAGGATAGTTCCTATCGGAAACGTCAGCTTTTTATTTTGATTTTGATTGATTATTTATGTTTACTATATCATATTTTTTTAAAATTTGTGTTATATAATACATTATGGTACCATTGGGACTTTCAATATTATTGGCAAGTAATAGATCAAATAAATCGTAACAACGTGCCATCTGTCAATATAACGTGTAAATAATGATAATTGTTATTGGTTTAGTAACACGTACGTTATTAGTGACATATGATATATTATAATACAATTAGAACTTTTAATACTAAGTAGAGAATGTAATATATCAAACGACTCGTAACAACGTGAAATGAGTGAATATAACGAATAGATAATGATAAACGTTATTGTTTAGTATCACGTACATTATTAGTGTCGTTTGATACCATATGATTACATCAGAACTTACAAAGATATGGCATGTAATATACCAAAGAACTAGTAACAACGTGCCGTAAGTGAATGTGACTAGTAGATAAGGTTATTGTTTAGTAGCACATACCCCAATGGTGCCATATTAACTCATGTGGTACCATTGGAACTTTCTCTGCTAAGATTTGGCATGAAATATATCAAATAACTCGTAACAACGTGTCATGAGTGAATACAACGAGAAAATAGTTAAAATGGTAATAATTTATTAGCACCAACCTTATTAGTGTCATATAATATATTGTGGTACTATTGGAACTTTCAATGCAAGATATAGCATGTATTATATCAAACAACACGTAACAACGTACCATTAATAAATATAACGAGAAAATAATGAAAATTTTTGGTTATCAGGCGAAAATCAAAATTCTTTGTGCGCATAAAACTTTTGAAACAGAGAACATAGACAAATGAAATTTTGCACACAGGTGGACATGACCATCCTGATGGTCACTAAATTAAAATTTTAAAAATCGGTTCAGCCATCAAGGAATAATCACCATTTAGCTGTTCCTATTGAAATGCATTGAAAAAAATGTAAACAAACAATTGCACGCGCTAATAGATTTTTCAACATAGAAAATATGGCGAAGCTCTTCGCAAATTTTTTTCTGCACCATCAATTTTTGAGACCATTCCAACTACACTGGTCCGTGTCTGTATGACAGTGTCGTTCCGATTACACCTGTATCTGTTGGATTCAAGAAAAATGGCGTGAGTTGTTCACATAAACAGTTTCCGTTGAAAGTGGCGTACGCAATTACTGTGCATAAAGCTCATAGAATCACTGTCGACAAAGCAGTGATTGATATTGGTGGCACTGAATTTGGGCTTGGTTTAACGTATGTTGCGCTTTCAAGAGTGAAAACTATTGATGGTCTTCTAATTGGCCCAGCTTTTCCGATTTCGCGACTGTTGGCAATCAATAAGCATTCTTCGTGGATCGTTCGGCGCGAAGAAATTCAAAAATTAAAGTCATTACTCTGATCAAACCATAAATAAACGCTGAAAGTTTATCACGCTCCGCGAGTCGCACTCCGCCCTAGTTATTTATTAACACGCACCTTATTAGCGGCTTATGGTATATTATAGTACCATTGCAACTTTTAATGCTAAGATATGGCATGTAATATATCAAACAACTCGTAAAAACGTGAGATGAGTGAATACAACGAGTAAAAAATATGAAAATGGTTATTATTATTAGCACGTACCTTATTGGTGCCATATGATATATTATGGTACCATTTGAACCATTAATGCTAAATGCAGCTTGTAATATACCAAACAACTCGTAACAACGTGAAATGAGTTAATATAACGTGTAGATAATGATAATCGTTATTGTTTAGTAGCATGTACCTTATTGGTGCTATATGATACCTTAGGATATCATTGGAACTATTAATGTAAAAAATATGGCATGTAATATATCAAATAACTATTAAGAACCTGCCAAGAGTGAATATGACGAGTACATAAAGTTTTTATTTAGTACACATGCCCTGATGCTGCTACATAATACCATGGGGTACTATTGGAATTTTCAATGCTAGGATATGGCATGTAATTTATCAAATAATTCGTAACAATGTGCCATGAGTGAATACAACGAGAAAATAATGAAAATTGTTATTATTTATTAGCAAGTATCTTATTGGTGCCATATGATATGTTATGGTACCGTTGGAACTTTCAATGCTAAATTATTGCATGTATTATGTCGTACAACACATAACAACGTCAGATGAGTGAATATAACGAGTAGATAATCGAACAGGTTATTGTTTCGTAGCACATATTCGAATGGTGCTATATTAAACCATGTGTCACCACTGGAATATTCAATGCTAAGATATGGCATGTAATATTTCAAACAACTCGGAAGAACGTTCTATGAATCATTATAACGGGAAAATAATGAAAATGAATTGTTATTATCTAATAGCACGTACCTTATTGGGGCCATATGATATATTATTCTCGTTCAGCCAAACTTGACGGAAAAGGGCAAATTGAGATCGTTAAGAAAAATAATTGAAGTTGAGAAACTAGTTTCTATAGAATTTACGTAGCGAGTTTGAGGAAATAAAAAAATTAACCATTAGTTACAAACGTTTCAAATTCCCCTCTTAATCCCACATTCCTTTTAATAGTTTAGATTATACATTAATTTATTTTGATATTATTTAATTATAATTAACATATTTATTTGATTACTAGCAAAGGTACCCGGCCTTGCCCGGGATAATTATACTTGGATGTAAACAGAACAATCTCAAAAAATTAAATTAAATTTTTCAATATCTTAAAAATAAACACATGAAAATGCTTAGAATTAATATAGTAAAAAATCTTAATGAAAATTTCGAAAAAAATCTTTTTAAAGGCTCACAATGGATGGACCGCTCCAATAATTTCTTACTCAGGTAATCTTACTTCAGATGTACACTTGATGTTGTTGCAATTTCCACTCTTCTCTCGTTGTGTTGAAGCAAAATTTGGCCTTTCATCACTTTGGGTACTCTAGCAGTCGCCGATTCTTCTATTTACTTGCTTCCCATTTGCTCAATACAGCACGGAGCTAAAGGCTTGCTTTCTCTGTCGTCTTTCCACTTTTTCTCAATAGTCTGCTAACTCTTCATTATCTCCAGCTACTGATCATTTTTAAAGATTTTCAAGAAATTGTTAATTACTAAGAACTCTCTTTTCTAAGAGAAACCTGAATAACAGGAATTCAATGCATTGTTACAAATTGAAACTTATCTATATTACATCATCATTTTATGTTCATTGTTATAATTCTTGGAAAGAATTGCTTTATCATTGCATCATCATTTTGAGCTCGTTGTTATTGGTGAATTGCGTGTTGAAACCATTGTTGATACCCATTGTTGCACAAACTTTTATTTGCATTGTTGGTCATGAGATATATATTGTTGGTCCATGCAGAGTGTTTGTGAATTTCGTGTTGATACTATTGTTGCAAAAACTTTGTCTTGCATTGTTGGTCATGCAATATTTCTCATTAATATGCCCTGCCATAACCATGAATATCGATTTTTTATCAATAATTTTTATTTTTTCGAAATCTGAAGTAGACACTGACCTTCCTCATGCTTTGAAGGTCATGTATGCGAAATTTCATCAAGATCGGAATAAAACTGTAGATTTGTATAAAAAACATAAAGACAAACAGACCTACAGACCCACAAACAGCCATCTATATATATATAGATTTTTATTTTCTGATGATAAATAACCTTAAAAAAATAAATGTCAAAACCTAAATCCAAATGAACAAATCTTCTTTTTATTGCAATAAAGAATAAGCAAGGAGGAAAGGAAAACAAAATATTACAATAATGATACAGCCGAAAATAAAGTTAGCTTGAACGATGAGCAGAGTAAGGTGCATAACCAGAAAAAGGAGAAGACTGTAACAGATCTGGTGAAGTCCAGTTGATTCAAAAAAACTGAGAAAGTCACTCAGGAGATCTAGCGTTTGTAGTGTGCGGATGGAGGGCTGCAAAGATTCAAGATATCATTTTGAATTAAAATATAAAATATTTAAAAAGTAGAAACTTGGTTTCAATCACACAAGCTGGGCTTGAAATGGGAGAAGGTCCAAGACCAGCCAAAAGGTGGTTCTAGGAAGCAGTTGAATGAAACTAAAAGAACAGGATGTATTCAATTTACATAAGGGGAAAAAATTAAATAAATTGATTGAGAATAAATAAAAAAAAAGAAAAATTAATGACTACTCACCACAACAAGACACAATTAAGACGATGAACTAGAGACCGACAAAGGAGGGAAAACAAAAAAGGAATACTCACACAACACGAGAAAAAGGTCTATTATTGAGCAAAGACAACAAGGAAGGAAAAAACGCAGTCATCCTAGGGAGATGAGGTGAAGGAACGGGGAGGTGAGCAACGCTAAACAGAAAAGAAAACAAAGCAACTGGTTATTTTAAAAATAGGCATTTCATAATAAAAAAAATAATGGTGACAAAAAGGCATGACGAGGAGCTTCAATAGGCAGTCTGCACAAAAGTAAAGATAATTAAAAATGTCCAACTTGTCTTCCGGTTCATGTTCTAATACGAGGCCTTCTATTTACACTAGGCGCCGACGTCCAGGAAAGGTTGGAAGATCAGTTAGAGGAAACAAACGTCGACTGACGAAACGCTAGTCGCTGAAGTTGGTTGGAAGGAAATAGCCATGAACACAATTAAGATTGGAGTCTGGAAAGCCGGCAAAAACGATGAACTTCCAACAAACTGGCCAAACGGAAAAGGTGAAGGAAGCACCGAATACAGTAGATAGTCCCAGCGACAACAAACAGGCTAACAAGGTATGTGATCATTTTAAGACTGGTGAAACAACATCGAATTAGAATGGGTTGAAGAAATCCGAAAAAGAATAATTAATCAGATCCTAAACCACATAGGCGAACGTAGCAGGCGACTGAGTCGGGCCATCATTGTACTCGAACCATCGTCAGTTGTAGAGAGCTCCAGAGTTCAAGGAACCTTAACGGAGGCTAAGTGGATTCATCCTCTACGAAGGCTGAGCTGATTCTGCCACGACGAAGGCCCAGATGATTCTGCCTCGACGAAGGCCCAGATGATTCTGCCTCTACCAAGCATATCCATTTCACAAGAAAAAAAATTTTAAAGCACGTGAAAGCGAAAAGCTGGCGTGCTAACAGTCAAAATGACACGCGGACATGACCGAAGGCACGGACACTCGAAAAGAAAAAATTTAAGCCGGAAAAAACATTACAACAATATGGACAGATAGTAAAAAGTTAAGTAACAATAGGGTAATAAAAAAACTTATTCTGATGCAAAAAAATCGTAGCTAATTACTGAAACAATGAATTAGACTAAAGATAAATTTCAAAATCCCTCAAAAAAAATTATTTAATATTTGCCTTATAACTTATATGAAAAAGACTAAGAAAATCTGTATTGCGAGATTTTTTAAAAATATGTAATGAGCGGCCAGAAATAGGATAATTTTAAATTATTTTTTGGAAAACAGTGCACTTTATAATAAAAATCTCAGAAAAAGTTAAAAATCTGTAATAAAAAAGGTTGCCGACCTCTGGTTAAACTTATATTATATTAACTTTTAAATTATATTAAAAGTTATATTATATATTATATAACTTTTTTAACTTATATTATATTAACTTTTATAAAAATTATAAAAGTTAACTTTTTATAAGTTATTCTTATAAAAATTATATTAACTTTTTTCTTTTATTTTAAATTAAATCTACCGAGTTAATGGTCTGAAAACTCATTAGTCTATGATAAGCCTATTACGCAGCGCCAACGGGAATTTTTACTCTTAAAGCCTCAGATAATTCTATAGTTCCGAATACATGGAACTAAATTCTTTTTTTTTTTGTCTTTTTATGGGCTTATTGCATGGGAATTCCTTTTATTTTTCTATAAAATAATATAGAATTATGTAACCTGGCCAGGTTGAGTCAGGACTAATGAAAGATCTGAAAGGAAAAAACAAAGATCTATATAGAAAACCATGTTAGCCATAATTCGTATTTAAAATTAACGTTACGGAGAACGTCGCGTGTACCCTTTTAAATTATTTTTAACGCGGAAGGGGCCACCATAACCCTCTTCGGAGGCTTAGAGAACTGCCAGCGTAGGTTGGCTCCCTGACGGCAAAAGAACAAAAATAGCTTCAACGAGAAAATAAGAAAAAATTAGGCTTTATTAAGATGTCAATAGACTTAAAGCGCCGGATAAAAAGAATACTTAACCAAGTGATTTTTAATCATAAAGGCACGTTGAAAAAATCAATTCGTATTCTAACTCGAAGTTAGGTCAAAAAAAAAAAGGTGAAAGAGCAAGAGGTCCCTGGAACACCATCCTCAAACGGGAAGAAAGGTAAAATGGGGAAAAAATTTTTTTTCCATATAACGGGACTGAAATTGCACGTTATACATGTAACATATCGAATAACTCAGAAGACGTAAGATGAGTGAATATAACGAGTAGATAATGAAACAGGTTATTGTTTAGTAGCAAATACCCGAATAGTGCAATATGAAACCATATGCTACTATTGGAACTTTCAATGCTAAGATATGGCATGAAATATATGAAATAACTCATAACAACGTGCCGTGAATGAATACAACAAGAAAAAAATGAAAATGGTTATAATTTTTTATATCTGGTGCCTTATGATATATTATAGTATCATTTCAACTGTCAATGCTAAGATATGACATGTAATATATCATACAACTCGCAAAAACGTGAGATGAGTGAATATAAGGAGAAAATAATGAAAATGGTTATTAATAATTAGCACGTACCTTATTGCTGCCATATGAGATATTTTAGTACCATTGGAACCTTAATTGCTAAAGGCAGCATGTAATATTTCAAACAATTCGTAACAACGAAAAATGAGTTATTATAACGAGTAGATAAAGATAATCGTTATTGTTTAGCAGCTCATACCTTATTGGTGCCATAAGATACTATGATATCATTGGAACTTTTTAAAATAAGATACGGCATGTAATAAATCAAACATTTCGAGCTATATAAAAGTGATGAAGCTATGTTGGTTGTAATTGTTGGTTATGATTGTTGGTTATTGTATATTAGGGAGATTGTTGTTTAAAAGTAGTGACCATATATATCAATTGTTAAATTATTATTTCAACAGTTTTTAACATTCAAAAATATTTAATCTAGCTGATGATGAGAAAAGTTCCCGAAAACTGTTTTTTATATAAATTTTATCCCAAATATATTGATCACCCTCTTCAAAATTTCATGTGTACCTCATGTATATCATTTCCCCTATCAACATTTTCTGCACAAGTCTTCATCTACATCCTCAATAGACTGGGTTTATTTCTACAATCAACTACTATCAACAACATCTTTAATAGACTACATACATCTCACAAGTTTCTTCAAGATTGGTGACTTTATTTATTATTTATTTTTTGTTTTTATTAATTCACGATATTACCCATCATAAGGAGACTGAACTCATTTAAATTTAAATTAATTATTTAAACTCTTTAAATCAATAAATAAATAATTTTGTTTATTATATCTCATTTTTTATTTAATCTGTGTCTTTTTATACTATATGGTAACATTGGGACTTTCAATATCAATATATGGCATGTAGTAGAATAAATAAATCGTAACAACGTGTGAAAACTGCAAAGTCCAAATCTACTTTGACATTTTAATAAAACTTGATGCATAGCCTACAAACAAAGTTTTATGTTTATATTTCAAGTAGATTTGCAAGAATGTTGAAAAACTTTAGCAAAAAAGCCTATTTTTCAGGTGCTAGCAACTACTTGACATACCAAGTATTTATTGATAAAAAATTTAAGAAGTAGACTTCTTTATATGTATATAATAGTAACAGAGTAAAATTTGTCTAAAAATTCATTAGAAAGTCAAAAAAATTCATTAGTTTAATCACTTTTCGGTAAAAAAAAACTGTGTTCTTGACTAAATCCAATGATTAAACAAAAAAACAATGGTTTTTTGGAACATTTCTCTCTGTCTGTATCTAATTCATGTATTCTTTATTAATATTTTTATTAAAACGATTATGTTATAACATAACACCAAGGAATTATTTTAAATAAAAAATTTTTTTAATTTTCTGGCGAAAATGACCATTTTGGCACAAGATTCTTCTATAATGGTGCTATATGAAAGCATGGTACCGTATTGTTTCACTAGAACTTTCAATGCTAAGATATGGCACGTGATATATATCAAACAATTAGTAACAGCGTGCCATGTATAAATATAACGAGTAGATAATGATAATGGTTATTGTCTAGTAGCACATGACTTCATGGTGCCATATGTTACTATTGGAAGTAAAATATGGCATGAAATACCTCAAATAATGCATAACAAAGTGCTATGAGGGAATACAACTTGAAAATAAATAAATAGTTATTATTTGTACCATAGGAATTTATAATGCATAGATGCAGCATGTAATGTTTCATACAAATCGTAACTGTGTGAGATGAGTGAATATAACATGTAGATAATGAAACAGGTTATTGTTCCGAATGGTGCCATATGAAAACATGGGGTACCATTGGATCTTTAAAAGCTAAGGTATGACACATAATATATCAAACAAATCGTAACAACGTGCCATGAACGAATACAACGAGAAAATAATGAAAATGGTTATTATTTATTAGCAGATAACCTATTGGTGCCATATGATATATTATAGTACCATCGCAGCTTTGATTGCTAAGATATGGCATGTAATATATCAAACAAGTTGTAAAAACGTGATGTGAGTGAATATAACGAGCAAACAATGATAATGCTTATTGTTAAAGAACATGTGTGTTAATGTTGTTCAACAAATAATATATCAAACAACTCGTAACAACGTGATATGAATGAATATAAGGAGTATATAATGATAATGGTTGTTGTTTAGTAGCAAATACCCGAGTGGTGCCTTATGAAACCATGGGGTACTATTGGAACTTTCAATGCTAAGATATGCTATGTACTATATCAAACAATTTTCATGCCAAGATATGTTATGTAATATATAAAATAACTCTTAACAACGTACTATCAGTGAATATAACGAACAAATAATCATAATAGTTATTAATTAAGAATACAAATTAAATAAGAAATTAGATATAATAAACAAAAATAATTAATCAAAATCAAAAGACTATCCTTTAAAAAAGCAAAACAGGATAATTGAGGAATTTCAGGGAATTTTACGAAATCTTCTTGCTAGGCACTATATCATTCCTAAATTTTCTTATAATTTCAATTTTATATGTTTCATCTTATTGCATTTTTCTCTGTGACACCTCATTGATTCCTATTTGTCCTCCATCCTGTCCTATCTTAACAGTTCTTTTAATAAATGTAACTTGATCTCTGCTTTTTGTTCTCTACAGTATTACTATTCCCTATGCAAATAATATATAAATCAGTCCGTTAGTACGACTTACATAACATCAGGATATTCTATTTGATTTTACAGAATTATCCTTTTTTGCTTTTATTAAAGGTAAGTTCCCATCCGAAACGTTAGCTTTTTATTTAAATTTTGATTAATTAATTTTGTTTATTATATCTCAAATTTTATTTAATCTGTGTCATTTTATACTATTGAGACTTTCAATATTAATATATGGCCTATAATAGATTAAATAAATGGTAACAACGTGCCATCTGTCAATATAACATGTAAATAATGATAATTGTTTTTAATTTAGTATCACATACATTATTGGTGCCATAGGATACAATATAATTACATCGGAGCTCTCAATTTTAAGATATGGCACGCTATATATGAAACAACTCGTAACAACGTTCCATGAATGAATACAAAGAGAAAATATCGAAAATGTTTATTATTTTTTATCATGTAACTTATTGGCGCCATATGATATATTATAGTACCACAGGAACTTATAATGCATTGATGCAGCATGTATTAGGTCATACAACTCGTAAAAAGTGTTACGAGTCAATATAATTAATAACAAATTATAAAGGTTATTGTTTACTAGTACGTAGCCTTGAGTGTCAAATCATTCCATACAGTATCATTAGAAGTTTCAATGCTAGACATGGCATGTAATATATCAAACAATCCGTAACAACGTTGCATGAATGAATATAAAGAGAAAATAATGAAAATGGCTATTGTTTATTAGCATGTGCCTTATTGGTGCCATATGATATATTATGCTACCATTGGAACATTTATGCTAAATATGGCATGTAATATATAAAACAAGTCGTAAAAGCGTAAGGTGAGTGAATATATCGAGTAGATAATGAAACTGGTTATTGTTTAGTAGCACATACACGAATGGTGCCATATGAAACCATGGGGTACTACTGGAACTTTCAATGCTAATATATGGCATGTAATATATCAAAAAACTCGTAACAACATCCATGAGTGATACCACGAGAATACAACGTAAATACAATAGCATGTGCTTTGTCTGTCTTATAAAACTAAATGGTACCATTGGGGCTTACAGTATTATTATATGTCATGCAATAGATCAAATAATTCGGATCAACATGCCATGATTCAATATAACGTGTAAATAATGAAAATAGTTATTATTTAGTACCACGTACCTTATTGGTGCTATATAATATATTATGCTACCGTTGGAACATTAAATGCTAAGATATGGCATGTAATATATCAATCAAGTCGTAAGAACGTGAGGTGAGTGAATATAAACAGTAGATAATGATAATGATTACTGTTTAGTAGCACATACCCAAATGATGCCATATGAAACCATGGGGTACTATTGGAACTTTCAATGCTAAGATATAGCATGTTATATACCAAGTTACTCGTAACAACACCCCATGAATGAATACAACGAGAAAATAATGGAAATGGTTATTATTTGTTACTCGTAACAATACCAAGTTACTCGTAACAACACCGTACGATATTGGTGCCATCTATCTATCTATATATATAAAGAAGGATGTTTGTGGGTCTGTGCGTCTGTGGGTCTGTGGGTCTGTGGGTCTGTGGGTGGGTCTGTGTGTACGTTTTTTATACAAATCTACAGTTTTAGTCCGATCTTGATGAAATTTCGCATACATGACCTTCAAAGCATGAGGAAGGTCACTGTCTACTTCAGATTTCGAAAAAATAATAATTATTGATAAAAAATCGATACTCATGGTTATGGCAGGGCATATTAATGAGAAATATCGCATGACCAACAATGCAAGACAAAGTTTTTGCAACAATGGTATCAACACGCAATTCACAAACACTCTGCACGGACCAACAATATATATCTCATGACCAACAATGCAAATAAAAGTTTGTGCAACAATAGGTATCAACAATGGTTTCAACACGCAATTCACCAATAACAATGAGCTCAAAATGATGATGCAATGATAAAGCAATCCTTTCCAAGAATTATAACAATGAACATAAAATGATGATGCAATATGGATAAGTTTCAATTTGTAACAATGCATAGAATTCCTGTTATTCAGGCTTTTCTTAGAAAAGAGAGTTCTTAGTACTTAACAATTTCTTGAAAATCTTTAAAAATGATCAGTAAATGGAGACAATGGAGAGTTAGCAGACTATTGAGAAAGAGTGGAAAGACGAGAGAGGAAGCACTCCTTTAGCTCCGTGATGTATTTGATGAATGGCCAAATTTTGCTTCAACACATCGAGAGAAGAGTGGAA
>JAHWFO010031087.1:211642-224616 GCA_023313115.1 Rhysida immarginata | reverse complement strand
TAGAAAGTCAGAAAAAATTCATAAACTTCGGTTTAATCACTTTTCGGGAAAAAACTCTCTTCTTGACTAAATCCAATGTTTTCACTCTGTCTGTATCTTATTAACGTATTCTTTATTAATAATTTTTTAATATTCAACAACTAGTTATTTAGTTTCATGTGTTCAAAAAATGAAGTACGAGAAAAATGAATTTATTTGAAGGGCTTTACATTTTATAATTTTTCTTAGTTTACTTTCATCCAAAAAAATTTTCAGCTAGCTGGTTCTTTTTTCTCTTGCTATTGCTCTCTAGAGATTTCTTTTGGCTTTTTCTTTTTTATATAAAAATAGTTGTGGCAACCTTTTTGGGTGTACATTGTATCAAAATAATTCGTATTACCTTGCTTCGATACAAATGGGAGGCAGTGAGCTGAGGCTTCAGTTCCAGTTAAAGGCTTATTACAAAAATAAGCCTTATTATACATTTCACTTATATGGTATACGGGGGGGCACCCTTGATGTGGTTAAAGAATTTCCTGACAAACCCTTCTTACTTTATGACGTTTGCTGGTACATCCTCCCACATACTATCACAAACTTTGGAAGTACTGCAAGGCTCAATTCTCTCACCTCTTCTTTTTTGTCCATTTATCAACGATTTACCAGTATCCCAAGTTACATCCTTTAGAATAATTTTATACGCTAACGATGTGACGTTTATGGCTGCTAACACTGATGCCACCCAATTAATTTCTTCACTCAATAGTGCATTAGCCAAACTAAACGCTTGGGCGGCTAACAATATGTTAAGTGTGAATACCAACAAAAACCAAGGTTATGGTATTTTACCAAAGAAATAAACTTAATGTACCGAATACACCACTGATATATTAAGAAAATTTACTTTCAACTGCCAAAACTATCAAATACCTTGGTATTACAATCTCTTATGTTCATTCTTGGAATTATCACATCGATACCTTACTATCTGATCTCAATAAGAAGCAAGGAATTATCTCCAGGATGCGATTTCTTCCCCGCAAAATTTTAATACTACTCTATAACACATGCATTCACTGGGCACTCTGTTTCAGCATAATTTTTGGGGGATCATCAACATCTTGGAACCTTGACAGAGTATATAAATTACAGAAGTGGTTCCTTCGTATACCTCTTAGGTTCCCGAAAGGTACATCTGTTTCATTTTACTTTGAGGAACATCATATACGAGGTCTGTTCAAAAAATACGTATACTGTTTGAATTGCGCGGGCCACGTTGGTCCCAATCAAAATCGCTTGGTGTCGCCATCTTCTGACAGATCCGCAGATTACAAGGCAGTTTTTTGATTGCAAATATCAGTATTGGTTGATTAGCTACGCGGTTGTTTGTGAAGTGACTTATTTTCGTTTGGCGGATTTTTAGAATGAGCGACTTGAACGAGCAAAGAGTTGCTGTGAAATTTTGTGTTAAACTCGGAAAAACTGCCACTGAAACTTTTCATATGCTCAAGACGGCTTACGATGATGTTACTATGAAGCATGCGACATGCTTTAAGTGGCATGTACGTCATAAAGATGGTCGTCAGTCAACTGCAGACGATGAGCGTCCTGGACGTCCTTCCACGTCAACTGACAACGCACACGTGGACAGAATCAACAAAGTCCACCACGAGTACCTCCCCCAAGGCACCACAGTGAACCAGATTTACTACATCGAAGTTCTCAAATGCCT
The DNA here is from genome assembly GCA_023313115.1 of Rhysida immarginata. Classification (NCBI taxonomy): domain Eukaryota; kingdom Metazoa; phylum Arthropoda; class Chilopoda; order Scolopendromorpha; family Scolopendridae; genus Rhysida; species Rhysida immarginata. The sequence continues at coordinate 222,905 of JAHWFO010031087.1, read as the reverse complement.
GCGGGATGCTATCCGGCGGAAAAGGCCAGAAATGTGGACGAGTGGTGACTGGTTGTTTCATCACGACAACGCTCCAGCCCATTCAGCCCTCAGAACTCGAGAGTTTTTGGCCAAACACTCGATCACTATTCCTCCTCACCCACCCTACTCACCTCAACTCGCTCCTTGTGACTTCTTCTTGTTTCCTAGACTCAAAAGACCTTTGAAAGGAAGGAGATTGGAGACGATTCCTATTGAGACGTGTGTGCGTCGGGGAGGAGAGTACTTTGAAGGGGACCCAGATGTGTAACTTCTGAATAAAGTATATTTTGTTTTATCTAAGTATTTATTGAACAGACCTCGTATTTGCAGTATATTAGATATCTTTCATTCGATTATGTGTTTTCACATATAAAGTTAACAATGCAGTTCTGTCGATGTGAACCCCAATTGCTTCAATTAGAAATGCTGACAGTCATCGTTATCCAACAAGCTCTTCATGAGCTCTAAGGCTTCCGCGAAACAAGCTCAACTACCGTAGAAGATGTTTTTCTTATATAGGCATTAAATATTGGGCTTGTCTCCCTATCGAGCTCCGCTCCATATCTAGTACCACTGGTTTTCTTAAGCAATGTTATGTCTTTTATTCTATGTCTAAGATGTACCTAATTTAATATAATCATTTGGGTTTATGGTGTTAAGCTATTATGATTTTTGTCTCCTTGTTGTTTATTGTATAAATTACATACTCTAATTAAGAATTCTATCTCTTGGCGATGAGTTCTCATTGTTGCTTAACCCAAAAGTACATTGTTGCTTAACTTTATATTTCAACATTTTTTTTTCTACTCACTAAACATATTGTATTTAATATTGTTGTTTGTCTTATGGGCGCCCATTAGTCCCTACCTCGTCGGTCCTGGACCATAACGGACCTAGTTGAGCGTTGTTTATATTACTTAATCATATTAAATAAATAAATAAATAAATAAATAAATAAATAAATAAATACTGATGATGGTTATTGGTTTTGTAGCAAGGGCCCTAATGGTGCCATAATATACTACATAGTACTATTGGAACTTTCAATGCTAATATATAGCATGTAGTATATCAAACAACTCGAATCAATGTACCATGAGTTAATATAACAAGTACATTGTTGGAATCGAGTATGAATAACTCAAGCAGATTCAAATAAGTTTAGTTCCATCTAAACCTTTTAATTACTGTCATTAAATCTATTCTACAGCGGGAAGAGCAAAAAAAACCTTTTTGGTTCTTAAAACAATTATTTATATTTAGAATTATACAACAAAAGTAACTAAGCAAATACATGCAACAATCAAATTCATTTTATATTGTCAGAAGGAGACTTTTAAAAATATTGTTATTTACACACACTCCTCCTCAATTTTTTTAACGTCTTCTTGGATATTCATCAAACCCATTATTTTCAAGCAGTGGGTGTGTTTAGGTCCAGATAAGGCTTTAGTGAGAACATCCGCGGGAATTTCATCTGTTGGCTTATACAATAGCTTGATAGTGCCCTCTTCAACCTTCTCACAGATAAAGTGATGGTGGATGTCTATCTGCTTTGTTCTTGAATGCATCACAGGATTCTTTGAAATATTTATTGCACCTTGATTGTCATTATATAATGGCACATTATGTTCTACTGCAGTGATTTCTTGTAATAAAGATCTCAAATGTATGGCTTCTTTTGCTGTGTCAGAAGCTCCCATATATTCCGCTTCCGTGGAGGACAGTGCAACTGTCCGCTGTTTCTTGGATTCCCAACTGATAGGCGAACCAGCAAGTATATAGATGTATCCTGTGTGTGAATGACGATCTGCTGTATCTCCTGCCCAGTCTGCATCCACAAATCCGGTTAACTCTTTCTTTGTTGACTTGTATCTCAATCCTATTGAGATTGTGCCTTTCACATAGCGTGGTACTCTCTTGGCTGCTCTCCAGTGTTCCAGTGTATAACTCGTGTTGAATTGGCTAAGTTTATTTACAGCATAAGCGATATCTGGTCTGGTGAAGACAGCCAAGTACATAAGTGAACCAATAAGTTTTTGATACGGGTACTTTTTCATCTCCTCCTCATTTCTATTTTCTCCTTTTATTAGTTTGTAGCTGGAGTCAAGTGGGGTAGCAACTGGTTTGCATTCCGTCATCTTGAATCTTTCCAACACCGTGTTGGCATATTTTTCTTGGCATAAAGTGATCTCTTTAGTCGCTACGTCTTGGTTTATTTGAACTCCTAGACAATACTTTGCTGGTCCTCCGTCTGTCAAATCGAAAGCTGACAACAGTGTTTCCTTTACCACTTTCATGAATTTTTCTGTTTTTGTAGCTAGTAGGATGTCATCCACATATATTGCCATTAAAGCTAGTTCATTACCTTTATGTAAGGTATAAAAGCACGGATCTGATTTTAATGGAAAGAAACCCATTTTTCGCAATTCACAATCTAGTTTTTTGTTCCATTGTCGTCCAGCCTGTTTTAGGCCATACAATGACTTTACGAGTTTACAGACTTTATCATTCTTTGATTGAAGTGATTCTTCCCATTCTCTTGCTAATGATATCATAGTTTGACGCTTATCAGCATCCTTTTCCTTTTGTATAAGTCCGTAGAGATTTGGCATAACCATTTCCAATTCAGGGGGAATTTTCATGTAAATCGCCTCACTGACTTCGCCATTTAGATAGGCAGTAACCACATCTAATTGATGGACTATGAGTTTATGTTCAGCCGCTAGAGCCATTAAGGTCCTAACTGACTTGGCTCGAGCTACTGGTGCAAATGTTTCATTGTAGTCTTCTCCATATTTTTGATTACAACCTTTAGCAACGAGTCTTGCTTTTCATTTGTCAATGTTGCCATTTGCATCAAGCTTAGTTTTAAGAATTAATTTGCTTCCTATAACCTTTTTATTTACTGGCTTTTGGACGAAGCTCCAAGTTTCATTCTTTAAATGTGCTAAAAACTCTTTTGCTATTGCATCTTTCCATTCAGTAGCTTCTTGAGTATCCAATGCTTCTGATACAGATTGAGGATCCATTAATCCAATCCCAGCATAATGCATTTCTTCTTGACGCTTTGTGTAATCGTCTTCATGCTCTTCTTCGTTGTCTTTCACTTTCGCAAAACATTGTCGTGGTCTTCCTCTTTTTCCAGTGTGAGAATAAGTAGGCCTCCCCCTACCATGTTTGAGTTTTTCCGATTCATTATTTGTATCACTTTCCCTTTCATTAGAGTCCAGCTCATCCTCAGTAACATCTTGAAGTGGAGTGTTCAGTGAGGATTTCTGTTCCGGTTCTCGTGGCATCCACTGATGCAACAGAAAGTCAACATCCGAGTCACTGCCTGACTCAAAAGTTGATGTAAACTTTACATCTCTGGCAATGACGGTTTTCTTTTCTCTAACTAACCAAACTCGATAAGCTTTGGATTCAGATGAGTAACCGATGAATATCCCTTCTTTGGATCTGCTAGCAAATTTGTCCTTGGTTGGGCTTTTGTCAGCCACAAGCACTCTCTGTCCAAAAATCCGTAGATACGAGACTGTTACTCTTTTTCCGGTCCATAGTTTCCACGGGATTTCTCCATCAATAGCTCGTGAGGGAACTCTATTCTTAACGTGATTAGCTGTGGCCACTGCTTCAGCCCAGAAGCATGTTGGCAGTCCGGCTTGGATCAGCATACACCGTGCTGACTCAACTAATGTTCTGTTCTTTCTTTCTGCAATTCCATTTTGTTGAGGTGTTCCCGGGACTGTCAATCTTCTACTGATTCCACATCTCTTCAGTAGATCATCGAACTCGGTATTGCAAAATTCTCGACCATTATCAGATTGTATTGACTTAATCCTCTGGCCAGTGAAATTTTCTACTTTGTTTTTATAATTCACGAAGGCTTTAAGAACTTCACTTTTTGCCTTTAGGAAGTGGACTTCCGTAAAACGAGAATAATCATCTATAAAGGTTACGAAATAAGAAGCTCCACCATTAGACTTATGTGTACAATTTCGAGTGGATTTCTAGTCCGACGTTAGATGCTAGTGAGGAAGGGTCTTTGGCTCTGTTTTCCTTTTACGCAAATCTCACAGAAGGGCGACTTCTCTCTCGGATTTAGTTTCATACCTAATACGACATCATCTCTGGCCATTTTCTTCAAAGTCGCTTCATTAATATGTCCTAGACGTTCGTGCCAAAGCTGTATATGCGATTTATTGTCGTGGCAAACACCTGCAGATTGAAAATGACCATCTACAAAATATAGATCACCTCTTCGGCTTGCACTTGTTGTAATATCCCGTTTGTTTATTCTCACTTGACCATTGATTATAAAAGCGTTATTTCTTTGAAATAATACTGAATAGTTATTATCGGTTATTTTGGAAACAGACATCAGATTGGTCCTAAGATCAGGGACATATAATGTTTTTTTCAAATCCGCTTTACAATGTTGCTCTCCATCAAAAGTAGTGATGGTAGCCAAACCTATTCCTTTTACATCAGTCGACTTCTTATCTGCTAAACACAATTCAGATTGAATGTCATAAATGGTTTTAAAAATGTTCTTGGAGGAGGTCATATGGGAAGTTGCGCCGCTATCAAGAATCCAACCATCGTCTTCGCGGTAACCGAAAGTTCCTCGACGACATAACTGTTTGAGCTACTGGTAGTTCCGGCTCTCCAATTGTTTGTGTTATGGCACTCTACAGCTTTGTGGTCAATTTTATTACATTTGTAGCACCTCATTTTGGGCTTGGAAAATCTTTTGTTTTGCTCAAAATATCGGACCTTTGACTTGTCCCGGTAGTTACTAATATCTATGCTTTGTCTTGCAGCATTTTTTTCTTCATCCTTTCGTTTATGACTCTTAGCAAGTAATGCATTGGGGTCTGACTTCTCTTCTCGGCGTCTTGAATTGTGTTCTTCAGGAATTTTAATTTTTGCTTGTTCAGCCGTAGGAAGATCATCTCTTGCTTCAATCGCCACTCTCAACATTTCGAAAGAATCAGGGAGACTATAGAGCAGCATTATTGCCAGCATTTTGCTGTTGATGTCTATTTCCATTTCTTTTAATTTGTCCGCTGTAGCAAAGAAATCATCTAAGTGTTTATGAATATCATCTTCTTCTTTCATTTTTGCTTGTATTAATTTGTTCATCAACATTGCAGATTTCGCAGGTCCTGTAGATTGATATTCTGCTTCAAGTTTATCCCACATCTCTTTGGACGTTTTGCAGAATTTTATCTTCACTATAGCACTGGATCCAACACACAAATTTATGTCAGCCATTGCTATTTCGTCTTGTTCATCCCATGTTTTTGCTGCTACTATCGAAGCTGCATCCTTTTCATTGACAGTGGGCCTTTTCTCTTTACCGCACACATATCTCCAATTTCCATTCTTTATTAATAATGATCTGGTCTGTATTTTCCATATATCATAATTTTGATCAGATAGTTTATCTATCTTAGTGTAAAGACCTGTTGCCATTATTCAAATCTTTGCTTCTAAGCCTTATGATAATGTTTACTCACTATTATTATACTTATCAGTCCTTTGTCTCTGGCGCAGTGGAAGGCGATCTGGGCCCATAACCTGTTGGAATCGAGTATGAATAACTCAAGCAGATTCAAATAAGTTTAGTTCCATCTAAATCTTTTAATTACTGTCATTAAATCTATTCTACAGCGAGAAGAGCAAAAAAAAACTTTTTGGTTCTTAAAACAATTATTTATATTTAGAATTATACAACAAAAGTAACTAAGCAAATACATGCAACAATCAAATTCATTTTATATTGTCAGAAGGAGACTTTTAAAAATATTGTTAGATAATGGTTATTATTTAATGATAATGGTTATTTTTTAGCAAGAGCGCGTTGGGTGTTATGTTGATTTTGCAATTTTCAAAGCTAAGATATGGCATATAATATACCAAAACAATTCATAACAACGTTCCATGAGTAAATAAAACGAGAAAATACTGAAAATGGATATTTATATTAGGTGCCATATGGTATATTATGGTACTATTGGATCTGTTAATGCTATGATAAAGCTTGATATATCTCAAACAACTCGTAACAATATCCCGAGAGTTCATATAACGAGTAAATAATAATAATGGTTAATGGTTTAATAGCATGTGCCCTAGTGGTGCATATGATACAATATGTTAACATAGGAACTTTCAATGCTAAGATACGGCATGTGATATAGCGAACAACACGTAAAAATGTAGCTTGAGTAAATATAACGAGTATCTAATGATAATTTTAATTGGTTTAGTATCACGTGCTATAAACAACATAAATTTCAATCTGGTAACATATGGTACCATTGGAATTTACCATGCTAAGATATGGTATGTATTTTATCAAACAACTCATAGCAATGTATCATCAGTGAATATAAAAGGTAAATAATGATTATGGTTATTCATTTAGTAAGAAGTGATCTAATGGTGCCATATGATACAATATGGTACCATTGGTACTTTCAGAACTAAAATATAGTATGAAATATATCAAACATCTCGTTACAACGTGCCATGAATAAATATCAAGAGTAAATATTGGTAAAGATTATTGTTCAGTTGACCTAATTTTCCAATTTGGTACAATAAGATACCATTGGAAATTTCTATGCTAAAAAATGGCATGTAATATAAAAAATACCTGGAATCAACCTGCTATGAGTAAAAATAACGAGTAGATAATGATTACTGCTTTAGTAGTACGTGCCCTAATGTTGCCATATGACACAAGAAGGTACCAGTTGATATTTCAATACTAAAATATGACACATAATATATCAAACAACTCGAAACAATGTGCCATGATTGAATATAACAAGTAAATAATAACAATGGTTATTTGTTTTGTAGCACTTGCAATAATGTAGCCATAAGATACAAGATGCTACCATTAGAACTTTCAATGATAACATATTGCATGTAATTTTTCAAAAAACACGTGATAATATACGATAAGTAAATATTACTAGTAAATAATGATAACGGTTATTGTTTAGCAGCACATACACGAATGGTGTCATATGATATCTTGTGGTACTATTGGAACTTTTAATGCTAAGATTCACAATGTAATATACCAACAACCAATCACAACGTGCCTGAGTGAATATAATGTGTAGATAAAGATAATGGTTATTGATTAAAAGCATATACCCTAATATTGCCATATGAAACTATGTGATACCATTAGAACTTTCAATGTTTATATATGGCATGTATATATCAAACAAAATGTGACATGAATGAATATAACGAGTAATTAGTGATAATGGTTATTGTTTAGTAAAAAGGCCTTAATGTTGCTATATATTATCATTAGAACTTTCAATGCTAAAATATGGCATGTAAAATATTATACAACTCGTAACAACGTGCGCAGGGTTAATATAACAATTAAATATTGATAACGGTTTTTGGTTTAGTAGCAGAAGCCCTAATGGTGCCATATGACCAACTGCTGTTACCATTGGAACTTTCAATGCTAAGACACGCTATGTAATATATCAAACAAGTCGTTGTAATGTACCATGATTACAATTTACCAGCAAATAATGATATTTGATGTTTAGTAGCACGTGCCCCAATGGTGTTATGTGATAATACCTGGTACTACTGGAACTTTCAATGCTAATATATGGCATGTAATAGATCAAATAACACTTAACAACGAGCCATGAGTGAATGTGCCGAGAAAATAATTATAATACTTATTGTTTAGTAGCTCGTACCGTATAGGTGGCATATGATATTTTATGCTACCATTGGAACTTTTAATGCCAAGATACAGCATGTAATAAATCAAACAAGTCGTAACAATATGCTGTGGGATAATATAACGAGTAAATAATGATAATACTTAGCACGTGTTGGAACTTTCAATGCTAATATATAGCATGTAAAATATCAAACAAATTGTAATATCATGCCATGAGGGAATACAACTAGTAAATAATCAAAATGATTATTATTTGATAGCAGATGCCGTAATAGCGCAACTGATACAAAATGGTACTATTGGAACTTTCAATGCTAAAGCACGCCATGTAATATATCAAACAACTCGTAACAATGTTCCATGAGTGAATTTAATCAGTAAATAATGATATTATTTGCTGTTTAGTAGCGCGTGCCCTAGTTGTGTCATGTAATAATACATGGTATCTCTGGAACTTTCAATGCTAATATATGGCATGCTATAGATCAAATAACTATTAACAATGAGCCATTGCTGAATATAACGAGCATATAATGATAACAGTTATTATATAGTAGCACGTACCTTAATGGAGCGATATCATACCTTGTGGTACTTTTGAAATTTTAGTGCTAAGATTCAACATGTAATATACAAACTACCCATCACAACGTTCCAGAGTGAATCTAATGAGTATATAAAGATAATGGTTATAAATTAGAAGAACATACCCTAATATTGCCATATGAAACTATGTGGTACCATTGGAACAGTCAATGGTAAGATATTTCATTTAATAAAACAAACAAGTCGTAACAATCTGCCCTGAGTTAATATAACGAGTAAATAATGATAATGGTTATTGTTTAGTAACGCGTGCCTTTTTGTGCATTATATTACAATAGTTACTTTCAGTGATAAGTAATGGCATGAAATATATCAAACAACTTGTAACAACGTGCTATGAGGATCGCAACGAGTAAATAATGATAATAGTTGCTGTTTAGTAGCGCGTATCTTATTGGTGCCATAAGATATACTATGCTACCATTGGAACTTTTAATGCTAAGATACAGCATGTAATAAATCAAATAACTCTTAACAACGAGCCATGAGAGAATATAACGAATAAATAATGATAAAGGATATTATATAGTTGCACGTGCCTTAATGGTGTATGACACCTTGTGGTACTATGTTAAGATTCATCATGTAATACACAAACTACCTGTCGCAACGTGCCGGAGTGAATATAATGAGTAGAAAAAGATAATGGTTGTTATATAGAAGCACACATCCCAATATTGCCGAGTAAATAATGATAATTGTTATTTGTTTAGTAACACGTGCTTTAATGTTGCTATATATTATCATAGAACTTTCAATCCTAAGAAATGGCATGTAAAATATTAAACTACGCGTAACAACGTACCATTGGATTATTTTTAATAGTTATCGGTTTATTAGTACGTGACCAAATAGTACCATATGATAATATATTGTGCCATTTGAACTTTCAGTGATACGATTTCGCATGTAATTTATCAAACAACACGTAGTAATGTATGATCACCGGAAATGTCACTGCTAGTAATTTATAATAATGGATGATGTGGCAAGTAATTTATAATAATGTATGATCAGTGAATGTAGTGAGTAACAAATGATAATGGTTATTGTTTAGTAGCACATAACCTTATGTTGCCATATGATACAATGTGGTGCCATTGGAGTTCTTAATGCTGAGACACGCCATGGTATATACTAAACAACTCGTAACAATGCACCATGAGTGAATTTAAACAGTAAAAAATGATAACGGATATTATATAGTAGCACGTGCCTTAATAGTGTTATATGACACCTTTTAGAACTATTGGAACTTTCAATGTTAAGATTCAAAATGTAATATTGAAAAAGATAATGGTTATTATATAGATGCACATACCCTAATATTGCCATATGAAACTATGTGGTGCAATTAGTACTGTCAATACTAAGAAATGGCATGCAATATATAACACAATAAGAAACAATATACCATGAGTTAATATAACGAGTAAATAATGATAATTGTTATTGTTTAGTAACACGTGCCTTAACGTTCCCATATATTATTACTGGTACTTTCTATGATAAGATATGGCATGTATATATCAAACAACTCATCACACCATGGCATGAATGTATATAACGAGTAATTAATGATAATGGTTATTGTTTCGTAAAACAAGCCTTAATGTTGCCATATATTATCACTGGAACTTTCAATGCTAAGATATGGCATGTAAAATAATATATAACTCGTAACAACGTGCTGAAGGGTTTATATAACGAGTAAATATTGATAATGGTTTTTGGTTTAGTAACACATGCTCGAACGGTACTATATGAAACCAACGGTTACCATTGCAATTTTCAATGCTAAGACACGCCATTTAATATATCAAAGAAGTCGTAACACGGTACCATGAGTGAATTTACTCAGAAAATTATGATAATATTTGCTGATAATATTTTTGTTAAATAAATCAAACAAATCATAACAATATGCCGTGAGTTAATACAACGAGTAAATATTGATAATGGTTATTGGTTTAGTTGCACGTGCCCTAATGTTGCCATATAATACCCTATGGTATCATTGAAATTTCTATGCTAAGACATAGTATTTAATGCATATAACAATTCGTAACAATGTTACATGAGTGAATATAACAAATAAATAATTTTAACGGTTATTGGTTTAGTAGCAGGTGACCCAATGTTGCCATATAATATAATATGGTACCATTAGAAATTTCAGGGCTGAATAAAGACATGAAATATATCAATCAACACGTTAGAACATGTCATGAATAAATATAAAGAGTAAATATATATATTGGTTATTATTTAGTTGATCGAATTTTGCCATATGATAATATATGGTACTTTTGGTATTTTTAGAGATAATACACGGCATCAAATATGTCAAACAACTCGTAACAATGAACCATGTGTGAATTTAACCAGTAAATACTGATAATAATTGCTGTTTAGTTGAAAGTGCCCTAGTGGTGTCATGTGATAATACATGGTACCATTGGAACTTTCAATGCTATTATATGGCATGTAATATATCAAAAAATTCGAAACAACATTCCATAAGTGAATAAAACGAGAAAATAATGAAAATGGTTATTAATATTTACACAAGCATTATAAATTCTATATGGTATATTATGTTAGTTTTGGATCTGTTAAAGCTAAGATACTGCATGTAGTTTATCAAACAACTCGCAACAACGTGCTGTGATTTTTTATAAGGAGTAAATAATGACAATGCTTATTGGTTTAGTAGCACGTACCCTAATTTTGCCATCTAATATCCTATGGTATTATTGCAACTTTCAATGCTAACATTTGGTAAATATCAATTATCAAACAATTCGTAATATCATGCCATAACTGAATATAACAAGTAAATAATAATAACGGATATTGTTTTATTAGCATGTGCCCTAAAAGTGCACTTGGGTCGGC
>JAHWFO010031087.1:170880-199730 GCA_023313115.1 Rhysida immarginata | reverse complement strand
AATAATAAATTTACTGGTCTAGTAGCACATTCCCTAATTACGCCATAAGATACTAGATGGTATCATTGAAACAGCCAATGCTATATTATAGCATGTAATATATCAAACAACTCGTAACAACATTTATTGATTGAATATGTCGAGAAAATAATGATAATGGTTTTTGGTTAAGTAGCACGTGACCAAATGTTGCCATATGAAACCCTGTGGTATTATGGAAACTTTCAATGGTAATATACCAAACAACTCGTAATATTGTTCCATGAATGAATATAACGATAAAATAATGAAAATAGTTATTGTTTATTAGCAATTGCCTCATTGGTGCTATATGATTTATTCTGTACTATTGGAACTTTGAATGCTAAGATACAGCATGTAATAAATCAAATAACTCGTAACAATGGACTATGAGTGAATATACCGAGTGAATAATGATAATAGTGTTTGGTATAGTACCACGTGACCTATTGTTGCCATAATGAACCAGATAGTACCAATGTAACTTTCAATGGTAAAATATGCCAAGTAACAATTTTTAAATAATTCGTAACATCGTGCCAAGTGCGAATATAACGAATAAATAATGTTATTGTTTATTGTTTAGTAACACGTGCCCTCATAGTGTCATATGATATTATATAGTAACATTGAAAGATATGGCATGTAATATATCAAACAACTGGTAACAACGTGCCATGAGTGAATATAACGAGCAGATAATGATAATAATTTTTGGTTTACTAACACGTATCTTGTTTTTGCCATATGATACAATATATATCAAATAACTGGTAACAATGGACTATGTGTGAATATAACAAGTGAATAATGATAATGGTTATTGATTTAGTAGCAAGTGTCAGAATGGTGCCAAATTATAATAGATGGTAATATTGAAACATTCAATGCTATGATATAGTAAGTAATGTATCAAAAAACTCGTAACAACAAGTAATAACGAGTGTATATAACGAGTAAATAATGATAATAGGTATTGTTCAGTAGTACGTGCCCTAATTGTGTTATATAATACCATATTGTATTACTGGAACTTTCAATAGCAAAATATGGCATGTAATATATCAGACAATTGTAACAACGTGCCATGAATGAATATAACGAATAAAAATGATAACAATTATTGTTTTAGTGGTACATACCCTAATGGGGCCATACGATACCATATGGTACCATTGAAACTTACTGTGGGACTTCACCTCGGCAACAATAAGTTTCCTCTGACTGAGGATCATGTCAACAATAGTGATGTGGCACGTGCTCACGATGGCTTGCCACAAGGGCTCTATAGAGTGGCTATGGTGATGAACTGCAAGCTTTAATATAATGGCTGTTTGGTTAAACATTTACTTTTACATTATACATTTATGCTCTTCAAACATTTATGTCTACTAAATACGTTTCTTTTCCATGCCCAATTCTATACATCAAATAATCTTAACAACTTTTAACCGTAGAAAGAAAATCTACGTCGAATCGGCGTAGTCGATTTTGAAAAATAGATATATCTCGCTCATGTGTGGCGCCACTGCGAACCACACAACTTGCAGGAGACACGCGTGGCGCTCAGGTAAGTGCACTACTTTCGTGAATATATAGGTACCGTAGGTCTAAGTGACGTATATTTATCTTTTGCATTAGATTATTTGTGACTTTTATAAGAAGAAATATATATATTTTAACACAGTATTACTTGATTTTAATAGGCTGTATTATTACAACAAAATGACATCACAAGGCGGATTACAAGGTAAAAAAATTGCCCGCTTATTACAAGAGTTGAGCGATGAAAAAATCGAGAGGTCGGACCGTGAATTTGAAGACAATTTATTCGCGGATGAAGTACAAAATGATGACGAAGATTATGAGGTTAATTCACGATTAGCGGAAAGCCTCTTGATCAATGAAAATGTGTCTCATATTGATTCTGATAGCCTTGGAAGTACCTCATCCTGTATTCCTTATTCTATTGTTACGCCACAACATCAAGCACTTTTAGGCAAAACCGATCATCGATGGACAGCTAGTAAAGGCAGAACAAGTGGTAGGAAATCGTCTTCTAATATTATACGCACATTTAGGGGTCTCACTCGACTGAATACTACCTTTATGAACCTTTAGAATGCTTTATTATATTTATAACCGAGGGCATTGTGCAAGAGATACCAAAATGCACCAATGCAGAAATCAGATTTGTTCTACAATGTCATACAGTTGCAAAATAAACACATGAAACATGGCAATGTTTTATGTTATGTTGAATATAGCATTATAAACGCATACATTGTTTACTGTGATAATGTCATATCAAAACAAGAAAAACCGCTTGGTCGTCATAATTTCCTGAGAAAACTAAGCACTGACTCGATGACTCCATGGATTTTGACAGCGCAGCAAATGCCTACTTTTATACTAAATATATAAAAAACAACTCGTAACTACGTGCCATGAATAAATAAAAAGAGTAAATAATAATAATTGTTGATGTTTAGTTGACCTAAATAAGCCATATGGTGTAATATGGTACAATTGGAACTTTTAATGCTAAAATGAGGCATATAATGTATCAAACAACCAGGAAATATGTACCATGAGTGAATATTACGAGTAAATAATGATAACAATATTGCTTTCGTAGTACGTATCGTAATGGAGCCATATGATACCATATAGTACCATTGGAAATTTAAATACTAAGATATGACATGTAATATATCAAACAAACGTAAATAATTATAATTATCAACTAGAGATGCTCTCCAAGCTCGGGTATTGATTTTTCGATTGAAAAATGGACGGAAAAAATCTGCGACCTGGATTCGAACTAGGAACCTCGACTATCATGGCCAACGCCTTTACCAATTGGGCTATCGCAGACACGACGAACAGCCGAGCTGTCTCAAGGTGTCTTAAAGACAACCAAGTTGTCAGGGTTGAAAGCCAAATGCTAGACTGGAACCTGGCCCGCAGTTCGAGAATTTCTCCACTCCCAACCATCAGAAAGTTGATGAACTCACGAGTAAATAATAATTATTCTCCAGTTGATTATTACTCCATTTTTCAATCAAAAAATCAAGTAAACGTAACAACAAGTTATGACTGAACATAGCGAGTAAATAATGATAATGGTTATTTGTTCGGTAGTACATACCCTAATGGTGCCTAACTTTCCATGCTAAGGTATGGCATGTAATTTTTCAATCAGCTGATAGTAATTTACTATGAGCTAATATAACGAGTAAATAATAAAAATGAAGCATGTTATAGAAGCATGTGCCTGAATAGAGGCATCTATATGATACTAGATGCTACCATTGAAACATCAATGCTTTAATATAGCATGTAATGTATCAAACAACTCGTAAAAACATGTAATGAGTGAATAACGAGTAAATAATGTTAATAGTTACTGGTTTAATAGAACGTCACATAATGGCGTCATATAATACATTATGGTACCATTGGAAATTTCAATGCTAAAATGTGTCATGTAATATACTAAACAAGTCTTAACAATGTACCAAGAGCAAATAAAACAAGTCAATAATATGTGTTATTGGTTTATTAGCACGTCACTTAAAGGCGCCATATCTTACAATATGGCATGTAATCTATCAAACAACTCGAAACAATGTACTATGAGCAAATAGTGATAACAGTATTGGTTTAATAGCACGTATTGTAATGGTGGTCTATGACACCAAATGGTACAATTGGAACTCTCAATGCTGTGATATGGCATGTAATATATCAAACAATCTTACAAACATGTAATGAATGAATATAACGAGTAAATAATAAAAATGGTTATTTGTTTAATAGCACATACCCTAATGGTGTTTTATGATAACTTTGGTAACATTGTAACTTTAAAATGTAAGTTATAGCATTTAATTTATCAAAAAAATCGTAACAACGTGCCATGAGAGAATATAAAGAGTCAATAACTATAATGGTTATTGCTTACTAGCACGTGCGTTTGTGTGTCATATAAGACTATGTACTACCATTGGGACTTTCAATAATAATATATGGCATGTATTAGATCAAATATATCGTAGCAACATGTAATAAGTGAATAACGAGTAAAAAATGATAATAGTTATTACTTTATAAGCACATCACATAATGGCGCCATATAATAAAATATAGTACCATTGTAACTTTTAAAGCTAAAATATGTCATGTAAAATATCAAACATCTGATAACAACGTGCCGTGTGTGAATGTAATGAGTTAATTATGGTAATGATTATTTGTTTAGTAGCACGTACATTAATGGTGGCATATGAAGACTTTGATATCATTGGAAATCTGAAAAGGTAAAACTTGTCATTTACTTTATCAAACAGTTCATAACAATGTTCCATGGGATAATATATAACCAGTAGATTATGATAATGGTTATTGTTTAGTTGCATGTGCCCTAATGGTGCCATATGATACAATGACTTATGGTGCTCTATGACCTAATATGTTACAATGAGAATTTTTATTGCTAAAACATGGCATGTAGTATATCAAACAATCATGTAACAACGTGCTATGAGTAAACATAACAAATAGGTGATAATAATGTTTATTGATTTAGTAGCACGTGTCTTAATTTTGCCATATGATACTGTACGGTACCATTTGAACTTTCGGTGCTAATATATGGCAAATTATCAAACAAATCGTAATAATGTACCAAGATTGAATATAACAATAAATAATGAAAATGGTTATTGGTTTAGTATCCTGTGCCCTAAAGGTGCC
Organism: Rhysida immarginata; assembly: GCA_023313115.1. Lineage (NCBI taxonomy): Eukaryota > Metazoa > Arthropoda > Chilopoda > Scolopendromorpha > Scolopendridae > Rhysida > Rhysida immarginata. The sequence continues at coordinate 194,951 of JAHWFO010031087.1, read as the reverse complement.
AATGATATTAGATGGTACTACTGGAACTTTCAATGTTAAAACATGGCATGTAATGTATCAAACAACTCGAAACAATGTACCATGAGTGATTATAAAGAATAAATAATGATAATGCTTATTGGTTTATTAGCACGTGCCCTTATTGTGACAGATGATACCATATGATACCATTGGAACTTTCGTAGTTAAGATATATCATGTAATATATCTAAGAACTCCTAACAACGTGCCATGAGTGAATATAACAGTAAATAATAATAATGATTTTTGGCTTAGTAGAACAAGCCATAATGGTGCCATTTGATACAAGATGGCACACTTGAAACAGTCAATGTTATTAGGTAATGATAAAGGTATTGGTTTATTAGCATGTGTCCTAATAGGCTTATATGGTACTCTATAGTAAAATTTGAAATTTCAATGCTATTGATAACTAGCACATGTCGTAATTGTACCATAAGATACAATATGTTACTATTAGTACTTTCAATACCAAAATATTGCATGTAATTTTAGTAACACCTTCTAACAATGTACCATGAGCAAATATAATGAGTACATAATAACACTGGTGATTTGTTTAGTAACACCTGCCCTATCGGTGTCTTTTAATACCCAATGGTACCATTGGAAAGTTCAGAGCAAAGATATGGCATGTAATATATCAAATAAATCGTAAAATTGTAGCATGAACGAATATAAAGAGTAAATAATGATAAAGGGTAATTGTTTAATAGCACGTGACCTAATGGTGCCATTTTATACAATATGGTACCAGTGGAAGTTGCAATGTTAAAATAAGGCACGTAATGTTTCAAACAACACGGAACAATGTGCCGTGAGGAAATATATAAAAAAATAATGAAAATTATTCTTAGTTTAGTAACGCGTGCCCTATTGGTGGCTTATGATACCATATGATATCATTAGATTTTTCAATGTTAAGATATATCATGTAATATATCCAACAACTCCAAACAACGTGCCTTGAGTGAATATAACGAGAAAATACTGATAATTGTATTGGTTTTGTAAAACATACCATAATTGTGCAATATGACAAATTATGGTAGCATTGGAGCTCTCAACCAAAACATGGCACGTAATATATCAAACAACTCATAACAGCATGTAAAGAGTAAATATATTGAGTAAAGATTGACAGTTGTATTGGTTTATTAACACGTGTCCTAATGGTCTCATATGATACCATATAGTACAATTGGAAACTTCAGTACTAATTACTTTGGCTTGTAATATATCCAACAAATCGTAAAAATGTATCATGAACGAATATAAAGAGTAAATAATGATATAGGTTAATTGTTAATTAGCACGTGACCTGACTGTGCCATTTGATACAATATCGTACCAGTGGAAGTTTCAACGCCAAAAGAAGACATGTAAGTATTATATCAAATAACTTGTACCAATGCAACATGAACGAATGTAACGAGTAAATAATGAAAATAGTTATTGGTTTGAAGCACGTAACTTAATTTTGCCATAAGATAACATATGGTACCATTGCAACTTTCAATGATAAGATATAGTATGTTATGTTTCAAACAACCCTAAAGACCGTGCCAAGTGTAATTATAACCAGTAATAATAATAATGGTTATTGTTTAGCAGCACGTGTGTTAATGGTACATTGCGATTCAATATTCTACCATTTGAATTTCAATGCTAAACTATATGATGTAATATATCAAACAAATCGATATAATGTACCATGAGTGATAATAAAAGTAAATAATGATAGTGGTTATTGGTTTAATAGCACGTGCCCTAACGTTGCCATATGATAATATATGGTACAATTAGAACTCTCAAATTTAAGATATGGCCTGTAATATATCAAGCAAATAATAACCTCATGGAATGATTAAATACAACGAGTAAATAATTATAATGGTTTTTTTGTATAGAAGCACATGCTTTTATGGTTTTTTGTGATAACATTTGCTACCATTAGAAATTTCAAAACCAGGATATGGCATGTAATTTATCAAACAATTCTAACAACTGACCATAAGTAAATATAACTAGTAAATAATGGTGATGTTTAATGGTTTATTAAATCATGCCCTATTGGTGCCTGAAAATGACATATGATACCATTGGAAATTTCAAAGCTAAGATAGAGCATGTAATATATCAAACAAGTCGTAAAAATGTACCATGAGTGAATATAACGAGTAGATTAAGATAATGGTTAATATTTAGTGCCACATATCCTAATGGTGCCAATGAAACCATGGGGTGTCATTGGAACTTTCAATGCCAAAATATGCATGTAATATATCAAACAACCCTTAACAACATTCCATGAGTGAATATAGCAAGAATATAATGAAAATGGTCATTGTTTAATAGCACGTACCTTATTTGTGCTATATTATATATTATGGTACAATTGGAACTTTCAATGCTATAATATGTCATGTAGCATATCAAGCAACGCTTAACATCGTGCCATGAGTGAAAATAACGAGTAAATAATGATAATGTTTATGTTTCCATAGCACGTGCTCTATAGATGCCATATATTACCAATGGAACTTTCAACGCTAGAATATGGCATGTAATATATTAAACTATTCTTAACAACGTGCAGTGATTTAACATAACGAGTAAATATTGATAATAGTTTTTGGTTTAATAGCACATGCCCTGATGGTGACATATGAAGCTAATTGGTACCATTGGAACTTACAATGATAAGATACGGCATGTAATATATCAAACATATCGTAAAAACATGCCATGAGAAACTATAACGAGAAAATATTGATAATAGTTATTGGTTTAGAAGCACATGCCCTAATGGTGCCATATGAAAGCATGTAGAACCAAGGTACTTTTAATGATATTGCATTGGCATTGTATGTAATATATAAAAAAACTCCTAACAATGTGTCATGAGTGAATGTATCAAGTAAATATTATTAATCGTTATTGGTTTAGTAGCTTGCCTTATTGGTGCCATGTATATATTATGGTACTATTGGAACATATAATGCCAAATACAACATGTAATTTATCAAACAATTCCTAACAACGTGCCAAGATTGTATATAAGGAGCTAATAATGATACTGTTTTTTGTTCAGTAGCTCATGCCATATGGTATCATTGGAACTTTCAATGCAAAGATATTGCATGTAATATATTAAACTCATGTAAACAACGTGCCGTGAGTTAATATAACGAACAAATATTGTTTATTGTTCAGTAGCTCGTGTTTTAATGGTGCTATATGATACCATAATTGAAATTTCAATGCTATGATATCAACGTTTCATGAGTGAATGTATAGAATAAATAATGATAATGGTTATTATATAGTAGAACATGCCTTAATGGTGCCACCTGATATATTATGTGCCATGAAAACTTTTAATGCTAAGATTCATGCAGTATATATTGCATAGATAAAGATAATGGTAATAGGTTAGAAGCACATACCCTAGTAGTTCCATATGAAATATACTAGTGGTACCATTGGAACAATCAATGATAAGATGAAGAATGTAAAGTATCAATCAATTCGAAACAACTTGCCATGAGTGATTATAACTAGTAAATAGTGATTATGATTACTGATTGATAGTGCCATGTGAAGCCATATGGTACTATTTGAACTTTCAATGCCATTACATGACATGAATATATCAAATAACTCGTAACAATGTGTAAGAGTGAATATAAAGAGCAAATTATTATAATGTTTATTATTTAGTAGCTCGAGCGTTAATGTTGCCATATTTTACTATATGGTATCATTGGAATTTTCAATGCTATAATATGGCATTTAATATATCCAACAACTCGTAACAACATTCCATGAGAGAATATAACTAGAAAGTAGTGAGAACAGTAATTGTTTATTAGCACGTGCCTTATTTGTGGCATATGATATATTATGCCACCATAGTAACTTTTAATGCTAAGATACAGCATGTAATATATTAAACAAAACGTGACAACGTGCCATGACTGAATATAAGGAGTATATAATTACGATGGGTATTGATTATCAGAACGTGCCCTTGGATGTCATATGATACCATATGGTATCAATGGAATATTCAATGCTAATATATGGCCTGTATTATATCAAATAACTCGTAAGAACGTGCCAAGAGTGATTATAAATAATAACGTTTTTTGTTTAGTAGCTTGTTCAATGATCCCATATGGTACATAATATATCAATCAACACGTGCTATGATTGAATATAACGAGTAGAAAATTATAAAGACTTTTTTTGTGTCATATACCTTTAAGGTGCTACATGAAACAATAGTGTTACCATTGGAACATTCAATGCCAAAATATATTAAACTCTTGTTGACAACGTGCCATGAGTGAATATATCGAGTAGACAATGGTAATGGTTATTGTTTAGAAACACACGTCTTTATGGTGCAATATGAAACCATGTGGTCCTATTGGAAATCTCATTGCAAAGATATGGCATGTAATATATCAAATAAGTCGTAACAACGTGCCATGAGTTAATACAACGCTAAAGTGATGAAAATGGTTACTGTTTATTAACAAGAGCCTTATTTGTGCCATATGATATATTATGAAACCATTGGAATTTTTAATGCTACGATAAATCAAGCAACATGTAACAACGTGAGATGAGTCTAATATAATGAGTAGATAATGATACTGGTTATTGTTTAGTATTTATACGCGAATAATGCCATAGGAAACTATGTGGTACTATTGTAACTTTTAATGCTATGATATGCACGTAATGTATCAAACAATTCGTAACAACGTGCCATGAAATAATATAACGTGCGCATAATTATTATGGTTAATGTATATTAGCACGTGTCCTTGAGTGTCATATGATACCACGTGGTATTATTGGAACTTTCAATGCTAACATATGGCATGTAATATGTCAAATAATTCGTAACAATGTACCAAGAATGAATACAACGAGTAGATAATGATATTGTTTATAGTTTAGTAGCACATACACCATGTGGTACCATTGTAACTTTCAATGATCAGGTATGGCTTGTAATATATCAAACAGATTATAACACCGTGCTGTCATATATTATAAAGAGGATATAATGATAATGGTTATTATGTAGTAATGCATGACTTAAAGGTTCCATATTATATATTATTGTAGCATTGGAAATTTCATTGCTAAGATTCTACACATTTTATACCAACCACCTGTCACCACGTGCCATGACTGAATATAATGCATAGATAATGATAATGGTTTTTGGTTAGTAGCACATACCCTAATAGTGCCGTATGAAACCATGTAGTAGCATCGGAACTTTCAATGCTAAGATACGGCATGTATTATATCACACAACTCTCAACAATGTGCTCTGAGTTAATATAAGGAGTAAATAATGATAGTAGTTGTCAGTTTAGTAGCACATACCCTGATGGTGCCAAATGAAACCATGTGGTAACATTGGCACTTTCAATGCTAAGATGTGGCATGTAATATATATAATAACTCGTAACAACGTGCCATGAGTGAATATTACGAATAAATACTTCTAATGGTTATTGTTTAGTTTTAACAAGTACCCTAGAATATCATAGGATATGGCATAGGGCATGTACATCATAGGGCATTGGTTACATTGAGCCTGGTCGATGCCTGATTTTTGTAGTGGTGGGATCTGGTCCTTAGGGTTGTCCAGCAGTTGTTTCATTTGACCTGGATTGCTGAAAGCGAGAGAGACATTAAAGGGCTTAAGTATCGAACTTATTCCGCTTATAAGAGCCTTGTTGTAGGGCAAGGAAATGATTTTTCCGTTATCTTTGTTCCTTTTAAAAGTAGTGATTCCTGCTAAGAACTTTTTAAACCTTCTTTCTCTAACTAAATCCAAAATAAGCTTGGAACTGTATCCGATTTTGTTGGCCGTGTTTTGAATAAAAAATACTTGTCAATAAAAAATACTTGTTAGATTCTTACGAAAGCTTAGCTATAAATAAAACGGATAAGGAGCTACTGTTAAATTCGGACAGGGGCCCCATTGGTGAATCTAGTTTGATCCAATGGGTGGCCCAGTTACCAAAACGGTGATTACGTTTTCGGGGGGATTTTGTTCCTATTGGTCTTTGTTCACTATATATACCTTGCTAATTCAATAAACAAGTCAGTTCTCTCAAGAATCTCTTGAGGTTCTCCTTGTCTGCTGAAGATGAAAGCAAAGCTTTCGAAAGACGTTTACAGGTTGTATTGTTCTTTACATTATTTTTGTTTTATTTCTTGTTTAACGCCTTTTTTAGTTGTGGTTAAAGAGTGTTGTGCTTTTAATCTGTTCATCAATAGAAATAAACAATAAATGGACACTACTTTTAACAATCACCCTAATATACAATAGCCAGCAATCATAAACAACAATTACAATCAACTTAGCTTCATCACCTGTATATCAATTGTTACATTCTTATTTAAAGTGTTTACAACTGTCAAATATTTGATCACCTGATGATGAGAAAAAAATTCTCGAAAACGTTATTCTTTGAAATTTATCCCAAAAATTTGGATCAACCCTTCAAAATTTCATCAGTACTTCAAGATCATCGTTTTCCCCAATCAACACCATCTACACAAGAACTTCACCTACATCCTCAATAGACTGGTTTTATTTCTACCGTCTTCAATAGACTACATCCTTTAGTTTCCTTTAATCTCCCAAGTTTTTTCAAGATTTGTAACTTTAATTTTAATTTTGTTTTTTTTATTATTTCACGATTTTTTCCCCCATTATAAGGAGACTAAATTTCATTTCAAATTTAAACTAATTATTTAAACTCCTTAAATCAATTTATACTATAATAAACTACCCGTAACAACGTGCTGTGAGTTAATATAGGAAGTAAATATTGATAATGGTTTTTGGTTTAGTAGCACATGCCCTAATGTTGGCATAAGAAACTAATTGATACCATTGGAACATTCAATTATAAGATATGGCATGTAATATATCAAACAACTCCTAACAAAGTGCCATGAAAGAATATAACGAGTAAATAATGATAATGGTTGTTTGTTTAGAAGCACGTGCCTAAATGATGCCATATATTACCATTGGAACTTTCAACGCTAAAACATGCAATGTAATATTTTAAACTAGTCGTAACAGCGTGCTGTGAGATAATATAACGCGTAAATAATGATAATGGTTTTTGGTTTAGTAGCACATGCCGTAATGGTACCCTGTGAAACTAATTGGTACCATTGGAACTTTCAATGAAAACATATAGCATGTGCATATCAAACAATTTGTAACAACGTTCCATGAGTGAATATAAAGAGAAAATAATGAAAATTGTTATTCTTAACTACAACGTGCCTTATTGATGCCATATGATATATTATGCTACCAAGGAAAATTTTAATACTAAGATACAACATTTAATATATTGAACAACTCTTAACACGTGGCATGAGTGAATATAACATGGTAAATAATGAAAATGGTTGTTTGTTTAGAAGCACGTGCCCTAATTGCGTCCTGGGATACTATATTGTAGCATTGAAACTTTCATTCCTCAGATATCACATGTAATATATCCAACAAATCGTAACAACGTTTAATGAGTAAATATAACGAGTAAATAATGATAATGGTTATGGGCTTGGTAGCACGTGTCCTAATGATGCCATTTATTATTCTTGGAACTTTCAACGCTAAGATATTACACTATCGTAAAAACGTGCAGTGATTTACTATAACCAGTAAACATTCATAATAGTTTTTGGTTTGGTAGCACATGCAATAATTGTGCTATATGAAACTAAGTGGTACCATTAGAACTTTTAATGATAAGATACGGCATGTAATAAATCAAACAATTGGTAACAACGGGACATGAGTAAATGAAACGAGGAAATAATGATAATGGTTGTTTGTTTAGATGTACGTGCCTGAATAGTGTCATATTATATCATATGATACCATTGGAACTGTCAATGCTAAGATATGGAATGTAATATATCAATTAACTCGTAACAATGTGCCAATGTATCGAGAGAGCTTATATTGATAATTAACATGTTGGTAATAAATAATACGAGGCCTTTCGGTCATTTTATTTACAAAGACCTTTTTCAGGTTAAAAATTTTTTGAAAGTGTAACTGATTTCTTCTCTCAGTAAAGATTAAGAATATAAGTTTTAATAGATATATTTTTGAGAGGTATTATTACATCAATTGATTGTTTACATCTTTAGTTTGAAATTTTAAATTGTTATAATCAAAGATTTTTTGTACAAAGTAATTTTTAATTGATTAAAGGTATATTTAGAATTATTTTATTACAATATTTTATATTTTTATCTAATTTATATGATTGATGGGCTAGACAATTTTTTGATTTGGTAATATAGTAGCTTTCTTTAATTAATCTTTTTTGCCAATGTTCTTCAGTTCCTAAGATTTTTGTATTTTCCCAATCATTTTCATGTTTTTTTGTTTTTTTTATGTAGATACAATTGATTATTTTCATTACATTTTTGATTTTTTTTTTATAATCAAAATTTAAAATTTCAAACTAATGATGTAAACAATCAATTGACGTAATAATACCTCTCGACAATGTATCTATTAAAACTTATATTCTTAATCTTTACTGAAAGAAGAAATCAGTTACACTTTCAAAAAATTTTTAACCTGAAGAAGGTCTTTGTAAATAAAATGACCGAAAGGCCTCGTATTATTTATTACCTATGTTATTTTGTGATGTCTTTTTTACTATTCTCTTATTAACTGTTATACATCACTTATTTGCCTTATCTAATATTGATAATGTTTGTTGTTCAGTAGCTCGTGCGTTAATGGGCAATATGAAACAATGTGGTACTATTTGAACTTTCAAAGCGAAAATGTGGCATGTAATATATCAAATAACCCGTAACAACGTTGCGTCAGTTAATATATAACGAGAAAATAATGATAATGTTTATTGTTTATTAGCACGTTCGTTTTCAGTTCCATATGATACATGAGACAATTGGAACTTTCAAAGCTAAAATAAGGCATGTAATACATTAAAGAACTAGTAACAACGTGCCATGAGTAAATATAATCAGGAAATAATGCTATTGATTGTTGTTTTATAATGCTAATGATTATTGTTTTGGTAGTGCGTGCCATAATTGTGCCATATAAAACGACGTAGGTTCAGGGTACTTTTCATGCTAAGATATGGCATGTAATATATAAAATAACTTTTAACAACTTACCATGAGTGAATATAACGATTAAATAAGGATAACAGTTGTTTGTTTAGAAGTACGTGCCTTAATGTTGTCATATGAAACTATATGGTATCATTTGAACTTTTATTGCAATGATATGGAATGTTATATATCAAACAAGTCGTAACAACGTCCTATGAGTGAATATTATGAGTAAATAGTTATAATGGTTATTGTTTATTAGCACGTGCCTAAGTGTGTCATATAAAACTATCGGAAAGAGTAGGGATCATAATACTGTTCTTCAAGAAATCCATCTCCGATCATCCATCCTGTCTTTTTTTTGTGCTTTGTGAATATTTTACCGCCATTGGCCTTCTTTTATGCCTTATTGATCACATTTTTTTATCTCTTTCTTTTCACGCTCATTGCTTATTCTGTACCGAAATTTTCTGTAAATAAAGGCCTGCGAGCCTCTTGTTGTGTATTCTAAAGAAGCCGGGAATAAATGGCGAAACTAGTCGATAATTCTGTTGTCCACCTTTTATACTGTAAAGCCACCACTCACTTCATATAAAACTATATAGTACAATTATAATTTTCAATGTAATATATCAAACAACCCGTAACAGCTTTCCATCAGTGAATATAACGAGAAAATAATAAAATAGATTATCGTTTATTAGCCTGTGCGTTATTGGTGTCATATGATATATAATGATACCATTGGAATTAATAATGCTAAGATACAGCATATAATATATCAAACTACTCGTGACAACATGAGTTCAGTTAATATAACGAGTTATAAATAGTAATTGACTTTTTTTTAGTAGCACATTCCCGAATGGTCCCATATACAACCATGCCGTACCATTGCTAATATCTGTCATGTAATGTATCAAATAATTTGTAACAACGTGCCGTGCATAAAAAATGAGCAAATAATTATAATGTTTATTGTTTAGTAGCTCGTGCATAAATGGTGCCATATTATAGTATAAGACATAATTGAAACTTTAATTGCTAAGATATGACATGTAATATATCAATGAACTAGCAACAACGTGCCACGAATGAATATAACGAGTAGATAAATATAATGGCTATTGTTTAGTAGCACATGCCCTGATGGTCCCATATGAAACAATGGGGTACTATTGGAACTTTGAATGCTATAATATGGCATGTTATATATCATATAACTCGTAACAACTTGCCATGAGTGAATATAACGTGTAAATAATGATAATGGTTTTTTGTTTCAAAGAACGAATTTTAATGGTGTCATATGACATCATATTGAACCATTTGAAATTTCAATTCTAAGATATGGAATACAATATATAAAATAACTCGTAACAACGTGCCAAGAGTATATATAAAGAGCTAATAATGATACTGTTTTTTGTTTAGTAGCTCATGCTATATGGTATCATTGGAACTTTCAATGGTGAGATATGGCATGTAATATATTAAACTGTTGTAAACAACGTGCCGTGAGTTAATATAACGAGCAAATATTGTTTACTGTTCAGTAGCTCATGCTTTAATGGTGCCATATGATACCATATGAGATAACTGAACTTTCTATGCTATGATATGGAATGAAATATATCAAATAGGTCGTAATAATGAGCCGTGAGTAAACACAACCATAAAGTAATGAAAATGGTTATTGTTTATTAACACGAGCCTGATTGGTGCCTATGATATATTATGGTACCATTAGAACTTATAATGCTAAGATACGGCATGTAATATTTTAAACAACTCGTAACAACCTGACGTGATTCAATATAAAGAGTAGATAATGATAATGGTTATAGTTTACTAGCACATACACCATTGTTGCCTTATGATACCATGTGGTACCATTGTAGCTTTCAATGATAAGTTATGGCATGTAATATATCAAACATTTCATAACACCGTGCTGACAGATAATATAACGAGTAAATAATGATAATGGTTATTATGTAGTACTGCATGCAATAACCGTTCCATGTGATATATTAATGTACCATTAGAACTTTCATTGCTAAGATTCTACAGGTTATATACCAACTAGCCGTCACAAAGTGCAATGGGTGAATGTAACTTATAGATAATTATAATGGTTATTTTTCAGTAGCACATACCCAAATGGTGCCATATGAAAGCATCTGTTGTCATTTGAACTATCAATACTAATATATGGCATGTTATATGTCAAAAAACTCAAAACAACGTGCCTTGTTAGAATATAACAAGCAAATAATGATGATCTTTATTGTTCAGTAGCTCGTGCGTTAATGGTGCAATATGATACTATGTGGCATCATTGAAATTATTAATGTTTAGATATGGCAGATAATAATTCAAACAACGTGTATCAACGTTTCATGAGTGAATATAACGAATAAAAAGTGATAATGGTTATAATATAGTAGCACATGCATTAATGGTGCCACCTGATATATTATGCACCTTTCAAACTTTCAATGCTAAGATTCGGCATGTAATATAACAACTATCTCTCAAAACGTGCCATGAGTGAATATAACGCATAGATAAAGATAACGGTTACTGAGTAGTAGCACATACCTTAGTAGTTCCACATGAAATACCCTAGGGGTACCAATAGAACAATCAATGCTAAGATGAGGAATGTAAAATATCAAACAATTCGTAACAACTTGCCATGAGTGAATATAACCAGTAAATAATGATTATGATTACTGCTTAGTAACACATGCCTTCATAGTGCCATGTGAAATCATATGGTACTATTTGAACTTTCAATGCCAATACATGACATGTAATTTATCAAATAACTCGTTACATAGTGTAAGAGTGAATATAAAGAGCAAATTATTATAATGTTTATTGTTCAGTAGCTCGTGCGTTAATGTTGTCATATTTTACTATATGATATCATTAGAACTTTCAATGCTAGAATATAGCATTTAATATATCAAACAACTCGTAACAACATTCTATGAGTGAATACATTGAAAATAAAATGAAAATGATTATTTTTTAATTGCACATATTTTATTGGTGCTATATGATATATTATGGTACAATTGGAACTTTCAATGCTAAAATATGGCATGTAATATATTTAACAAAACGTAACAACATGCCATGAGTGAATATAAGATATAAATAATTTAATGGTTATCGTTTATCAGCACGTGCCCCTGAGTGTCATTCAATGCTAATATATGGCCTGTAATATATCAAATAACTCGTAAGTGTGTGCCAATAGTGAGTATGAAGAGCTAATCATGATAATGTTTTTTGTTCAATAGCTTGTTCGTTATTGAGCTAATGATACCATATCGCATATAATATATCAAACAACACGGAACAAATTGCTGTGAGTGAATATAACGAGTAGAAAATTACAGTGGTTATTTTTGTGTCATATACCTTTATGGTGCTACATAAAACAATAGTGATACCATTGGAACATTCAATGCCAAAAAATGGCATGAAATATATTAAACTCTTGTAAACAACGTGCCGTGAGTTAATATAACGAGCAAATAATGTTTTTTTTTCAATACCTCGTGTTTTAGTGGTGCTATACGATACCATATGAGATAAGTGAACATTCCATGCTATGATATGGCATGACATATATTAAACAACTAGTAAAACGTCCCATAAGTGAATATATCGAGTAGATAATGGTAATGGTTATTGGTTAGAAACACATGTCTTTATAGTGCTATGTGAAACCATGTAGTACTACTGGAAATTCCAATGCAAAGATATGGCCACAGATATCGCTCACAACCTGGGATTGTTCATCGTGCCATGCGTCGTCTTGGTAATCACCGCCAAAATATAGTGCCCAACCAGGTCTCGTACGGCAGAATGCACTCTGCGGAGGTCCTGGCTATTCTTATGCAGGGTGCCCACTTAACGCGACGATAGCGCGACGATAGCACGCATGCTCTAGAGTTACGTCACGATTCTGAGGCGCATCTAAGGCAATTGAAATGCTCTGCATGCCAGAGTTTTTCGATCGCGGACTCTATCGCTCCCAATCAGAAAACAGTTTCGAATCACGTGGCACATGCAATCATGGCAGCACCTACTTCGAGATGGTGGGATATCGCTGCGGAAAATTTGTTTAAAGATATCAAGTACTATGCAATTCTGTATGCACGAAACATCCAATTCTGATTTAGAAAGTACGAAATCTTGAAGTGGGAAACGAAATGATCGCGTTGATAGCGCACGCGCATTCTGTCACGCAGCCGTCGCGCCAAGTGGGCACCGAGAAGCGAATTGATTGCCTGGCGTTTGTTGCGCATGCGCATATGAATGAAAGCCATAGAATCGCGCTATCGTCACGCTACTGTCGCGGCAAGTGGGCACCCTGGGGTTTTCGCTTCAGACAACAGAAGCCCAGGTCCCGTTGCTGCGTTTCGTTCACCACCACCTTTTTTCTTGCTTCTTGACAACGTCACAGTCAGGATTGGTCTCAATTGATCTCTGATGCCTCCGATGATGATCTTTATAATCAACGTTTCCCTTTTATATACACTTTTCCAAACACATCACCACTTAGCAGCAACGCAATAGTTTGATTCCTTGATTAGTTTTTAATTCCAAACTTTTTAAATTTCACTAATCACATGATCACGAAATAGTTCGTTACACGTAAAACCCTCACGTTTCCTCGCGGCGTGGGGAGCTAAGAGACAGCCAATAAAGCTTTGCTTCTCCGATGCCATTCTTAATGTCAAAGTTTACACTTTCTTTTTTTGTTCGATTATTGAAAAACAATATTTCTGTCAGTTTTAAAGAAACTTTCAATTTTGGTCAATCAAATAAAGTGTCGATTAATGGCTAAACCACCTAGAAACCTACTTTCCCTATCATTAATTCCCGATTAGCAAAACGCAATAAAGAACAAAAGACGGGATGTTACTTGAATATTCACGACTCATGGATACTCAAAGTGGCGAACATAGTCGCCATACTTTCAATGCCAAAATAAGACATGTAATATATTAAACTCTCGAAAACAACCTGCCGTGAGTTAATATAACGAGCAAATAATGTTTATTTTTTACTAGTTCGTGCTTTATTGGTGCCATATGATACCATATGAGATCATTGAAACTTTCAATGCTAAGATATGGCATGTAATATATCAAACAATTGGTAACAACATGCCATGACTGAATATAACGAGTAGATAATGCTAATGGTTTCTAAAGAGAGAACCGTAGCCGGACCATGTGGAGGAACTTCAATAAAGATCACGGAAAACCACTGAAATGCGCATACGTCTGATTAAAAGTTTTAAGTGGGCCAGTGGTTATCTTTATTTATTTTAGTAATAGTTTTTGTTTTGTAGCACATACCCGAATAGTGCCATATGGTACCATTGGAACAATCAATATTAGGATATGCCATGTAACATATCAAACAATTCGTAACAACGTGCCAAGATTGAATAAAACGAGGAAATGATAATCTTATTTGTTGAGTAGCTCGAACGTTAATGGTGCAATATCATACTATATGGTATCATTGGACCTTCTAATACTAAGATATGGCACGTAATATATCAAATAACTCATAACAACGTGCCGGGAATTAATATAACAAGAAAATAATGAAAATGGTTATTATTTTTTAAACGTACCTTATCGGTGCCATATGATATATTAAAGTACCATTGCAACTTTCAATGCTAAGATATGTCTTGTAATATATCAAACAACTCGTAAACACGTGAGATGAGTTTATACAAGGAGAAAATAATGAATATGGTTATTATTATTTATCATGTACCTTATTGGTGCCATATGATATATTATGGTACCATTAGAACCTTTAATGCTAAGTGCAGCATGTAATATATCAAACTGCTCGTAACAATCTGAAATGAGTTAATATAATGAGTAGATAATGATAATCGTTATTGTTTAGTAGCACTTACCTTATAGGTGCCATATGATACCATATGATATGATTGGAACTTTTAATGATAAGATACGGCATGTAATAAATAAAACATTTTGTAAAAACGTGCCACGAGTAAATGTAAAGGGAATTAATAATAACGGTATCTTGTTTGGAATCACGTGCCTTAATGATGTCATATGATATCATATGGTACCATTGGATCTGTCAGTGCTAAGATGTGGAACGTAATATATTAAACAACTCGTAACAACGTGCTATGAGTTAATATAAGGAGGAAATAATATAATGATAATCTTTATTGGTTAAGTAGCACGTGCTTTAATGGTGCTTTATAAAACAATGTAGATCCAAAATATTTTTCATGCCAAGATATGGCATGTAATATATAAAATAACTCTTCATAACGTGCCATGTTTGAATGTATCAAGTGAAGATTTATAATAATTATTGCTTTAATAGCTCGGGCCATATTGATGCTATATTATGTACTATGCTACCATTAGAATTTTTATGCCAAGATACAGCATGTTTTATACCGCACAACTCGTAACAACTTGCCATCAGAGAATATAACGAACAAATAATGATAATGGTTGTTTGTTTAGAAGCACGTGTCATATATTACTATATGTTAAATTGGGACTTTCAATATTAACATATAGCATGTAAATGTTAAAAAAAAACTTGTAAAAACGTGCCAGGAGCCAACATAACGAATAAATAATGATAACTGTTTTTGGTTTGCTAGAACATGCCTTAATGGTGCCATATAAAACCATTAGGTACCATTGGAACTTTCAATGCTCATTACTGGCATGTAATAGTTTAAACAACCTGTAACATTGTTCCAAGAGTGAATGTAACGAGCTAATAATAATAATCATTTTTTTAGTAGCACATACCCGAATGGTGCCATATGAAATTTTCAATGCTAAAGTATAGCATGTAATATATAAAAGAAATAGTAACAACGTGCCAAGAGTGAATATGACGAGTAGATAATTATAATAGTTATTTTTACGAGCCCATGCGCCGATGGTGCTATATGAGACCAAGGGGTACTATTGGAACTCTGAATGCTAAGATGTGGCATGTAATATATCAAACAAGTAGTAACTACGTGCCATGAGGGAATATAACGAGTAAATAATGATAATGGCTGTTTGTTTAGAAGCACTTGCCTTAATGTTGTTATATGATACCAAATGGTACAATTGGAACATTCATTTCTATTGTATGGCATGTAATATATCAAACAGCTCGTAACAACGTGCCACGAGTGAATATTGTGAGTGAATGATTATAATGGTTATGGTTTATTAGCACGTGCCTATTTGTGTCATTTAATGAACGGATATATATTAAGAGAAGGACAAGACACAAGAACCCTGAAATACAATAAATAATAGTTATTAATTAAAAATATAAATTAAATATAAAATATGATATAAATAAATGAGAGACTAATTTATTTGGATAGAGACTAATCAAAATAAAAAAGCTGACGTTTTGGATAGAGACTATCCTTTATCAAAACAAAAAAGGATAATTAGAGAATGTCAGGGAATTTTACGAAAGCTTTTTGCTAGGCACCCAATCATTCCTAAATTTCAATTTCATATGTTTCATCCTCTTGCATTTTTTTTCGATGCCCCCTTATTATTTCTTGTTTGTCCTCCACCCTGTCCTATCCCAACAGTTCTTTTAATTATTCTAATTAGATCTCTTCTTGTTGTTCTCTACATTATTACTATTCCCTATGCAAACTACTAATAAATACGTCCGTTAGTACAACTTTCATAACTTCAGGATAATTCTCTAATATTCTATTTGCTTTTGGAGAATTATTCTTTTTTGCCTTGATAAAGGATAGTTCCTATCCGAAACGTCAGCTTTTTTTTGGTTTTGATTAATTATTTTTGTTTTTTGTATCTTATTTTTTATTTAGGTTGTGTCATTTAATATGTTACCATTTGGACTTTCAATAATAATATATGGCATGCAGTGGATCAAATGCATCCTAATAACGTGCCATACGTCAAACTAACGTGTAAATAATGATAATTATTATTGGTTTAGTAACACGTGCGCTATTGTTACCATATGATATTATGACACTGTTGTAAATTTCAATGCTAAGATGTGGCATGTAATGTATCAATCAACCCGTAAAATCATTCTATGAAGGAATATAACGAAAAAATTATGTAAATGGTTATTATTTTTTAGCACGTAAGTTATTATGGTACCATAGGAAAATGTAATGCATAGATGCTGTATGTAATATGTCATACAACTCGTAACAACGTGAGATGAGTGGATATAGCGAGTATTTAATGAAACAGGTTATTGTTTAGTAGCAGATACTAGAATGGTGTCTTTGAAACCAGTGAATATATTAAGAAAATAATGTAAATGGTTATTTATTAACACGTGCCTTGTTACTGCTATATAATATATTATGGTACCATTGGAACTTTCAATGCTAAGATACGGTATATAATATATCGAGCAACTCGTAACAACGTGCCATGAGTAAATATAACGAGGAAATAATGAAACTGGTTATTAGCTTACTAGCATGTGCCCTAAAGGTGTCATATAAAACCATGTATATCCAAGTTACTTTTCATGCTAGGATATTGCATGTAAAATATAGGATAACTCTTAACAATGTGGCATAAGTGAATGTATCAAGTAAATATTAATAATGGTTATTGGTTTAGTAGATCGTGCCTTATATGTGCCATATAATATACTATGCTACCATTGGAACTTATAATGCTAAGATACAGCATGTAATATATCAAACAACTCGCAACAACGCGCCATGAATGAATATAATGTGTAAATAAAGATAATGATTGTTTGTTTAGAAGTATGTTCCTTAATATTAATATATAATGATAATGGTTATTGTTTAGAAGAAATAAATAATGATAATGGTTATTGTTTAGTAGGAAATTCCCGACTGGTGCCATATGAAACTATATGATAGCATTGGAAAATTTAATGTTAAGATATGGCATGTAATGTATCAAACAATTCGTAACAACGTGCCGTGAGTTAATATATCGTGGAAATTATGATAATGGTTATTGTTCAGTAACTCTTGAGTTATGGGAAGACTCCTGTGAAAACAGCAATATCCAATTTTGGCATTTCAATAAAACTTGATGCATAGTTTTCTCTTGCAATAAATGCCTACAGACAAAGTTTTATGTTTATATTCTAAGTGAATTTGCTAAAATGTTGAAAAACGTTACCAAAAAAGCCTATTTTCCTAGTGCTAGCTTCTACTTAAGATACCAGATATACATTGACCAAAAATTACAGAAGTAGACTTCTTTACATGTATAAAATAGTAACAGTGTGAAATTTGACTAAAAATTCATTAGAAAGTCAGAAAAAATTTATGGTTTTTTGGTACATTTCTCTGTGTCTGTGTCTTATTAATGTATTCTTTATTAATATTTTCACAAATATTTAACAGGTAGTTCTTTAGTATCATGTGTTTGAAATTATGGCTGTGTTCAGAAAATGAAGTACGAGAAAAATGAATTTATTTGAAACGCTTTACATTTTATATTTTTTCTTAGTTTTTTTTCATCCAAAAAATTTTTCAGCCAGCTGGGTCTTTTTTCTCTCGGAAATGTTACCTAGAGATTTCTTTTGGCTTTTTTATTAATATGAAAATAGTTGTGGCAGTTTTTTTGTGTGTGCATTGTATCAAAATAATACGTATTGCTTTACTTCGATACAAATGGGAGGCAGGGA
The DNA here is from genome assembly GCA_023313115.1 of Rhysida immarginata. Classification (NCBI taxonomy): domain Eukaryota; kingdom Metazoa; phylum Arthropoda; class Chilopoda; order Scolopendromorpha; family Scolopendridae; genus Rhysida; species Rhysida immarginata. The sequence continues at coordinate 176,027 of JAHWFO010031087.1, read as the reverse complement.
CCTGAGGTTGGCTAGTCAAAGAAGCTGTTTTTGGTTGTCAGTACTAGATCAAATGCTGCCACCTATTATTTGCGAATGAAAACAGAAGGTAATTTGAAGTCATAAAAACAGTACTTCCTTCTGTTGATGATGAATAAAAATATGCGTATTTTTTAGAAGAATTTGTGAATAAAAAAAACTCATATTGATCGATCAATTCGAACACATTTTAGAGCTTTTACAAATTATTATATTTTATTAAATATTCAAAATGTAGGGGTATCCAAATTTACTTCTTTTTGCATAAATAATGCAATATTTCATAATGTTATAACATAATAGAAAGGAATTATTTTATATGAACTTTTTTTTTAATTTTTTGGCGAAAATGACAATTTTGTCACAGGAGTCTTTCCTTAATGGTGCCAAATACTACATGCTAACATTTGGCATGTAATACATCAAACAACTAATAACCATGTGCCATGAGTGAATATAACGAGCAAGTAAAGATAATGCTTATTGTTCAAGAACTTGTTTGCTAATATTTTTATATGATACCACATGATATCTTAAGAACTTTCAATGCTACTATATGGCATGTAATATATCAAACAATCTGTAACAAATGGTTATTTATTAGCATGTGCCTTGATAGTGTTATATAATATATTATGGTACCACTGTAACTTTCAATGCTAAGATAAGGCATGTAATATATCAAAGAACTCGTAACAACGTGCCATAAGTAAATATAATTAAGAAATAATGATAATGGTTATTGGTTTAGTATATCGTGAGTTATTTGTGCCTCATGATATATTATGGAACCATTGGAACTTTCCATGCTAAAATATGGCATGTAATATATCAGATAACTCGTAACAACATGTTATGAGTGAATATAACGAGTAAATAATAATAATTCAAATGTAAGATAATAACTGGAGAAACACTCCAATATTTCGAAAGATAAATTGAAAAGGGAAAAAAAAATTTCGCGACCCGGAGCAGGATGGTCCTAGCGATAGGCATGGTCCCCGGTTCGGATCCGGGTCGCGGAATTTTTCCTACCCTTTTCAAATAATGATAATATTTATTTGTTTAGGAGCGCGTGCCCTAATCTTGCCATATAATAACCTATGGTATCATTGCAACTGTTAATGCTAAAATATGGCATGTAATACATAAAAACTCGTAACAACGTGGTGTTATTTAATATAACAAGTAAATAAAGGTAAATGCTTTGGTTTAGTATCACATGCCCTAATGGTACTATTTTTAACCAAATGGTACCATTGGAACTTTCAATAATAAAATATAGAATGTAATAAATCAAATAACTTGTAACAATGTGTCGTGAGTTAATATAACAAGTAAATAATGATGAAGCTTATCGGTTTAGTAGCACGTGCCCTAATGTAGCCATATAATACTTTATGGTATCATTGGAACTTTCAATGCTAAGATATAGCAGGTAACATATCAAATAACTCGCAATAATGTGCCGTTAATTATTGTAACGAGGAAATAATGATAATGGTCATTTGTTAGGAGCACGTGCCTAAATGTTGCCATTTAATACCTTATGGTATCATTGGAACTTTCAATGTTAAGATATGGCAGGTATTATATCAAACAATTCGTAACAACGTTCCATGAGTGAATAAAACGAGAAAATAATGAAAATGGTTATTTATATTAGGACAACCATTATTGGTACCATATGTTATATGATTGTGCCATTGGATCTCTTAATGCTAAGATACAGCATGTATTATATCAAACAACTCTTAACAATGTTCCATGAGTTAATATATAGTTTTATCCATGAATGAATAAAACGATAAATTAATTAAACTAATTATTTATATTAGCACCAGCCTTATTGGTGCCATAAGGTATAATATGGTACCATTGAAACTGTTAATGCTAAGATAGAGCATGTAATATCCAAAACAACTTGAAACAATTTGCTGTGAGTTAATATATAATGACAATGAGTTAATAATGACAATAGATATTGTTTTAATAGCATGTGCTCTAATGGTGCATTTGGAACATTATGGTACACTGGATCTTACAGTGCTAAATTATTGAATGAAATATATCACACAACCCATAACAACGTGCCAAGAATAAATATAATAAGTAAAAATTGATAATGGTTATTGTTTAGTTGATCTCATTTTGCCATATGGTAAATTATGGTACTATTAGAATTTTTATTGCTAAAATAGTGCATGTAATGTATCAAACAACTGGGAATAATCTGCAATGAGTCAATATAACCGGAAGGTAATGATAATGATTATAGCTTTAGTAGAATGTGAAAGAATGTTGCCATATGATATAATATGGTACCATTGGAACTTTCAGTGCAAATATATGGCATATAATATATCAAACAATTCATAACAACGTTCCATGAGTGAATAAAACGAGAAAATAATGAAAATGGTTATTTATATTAGCACAACCGTTAATTGTGCCATATGTTATATAATTGTGCTATTGGATCTGTTAATGCTAAGATACTGCATGTATAATATCCAACAAATCTTAGCAATGTGCCGTGAGTTAATATATCGACTAAATAAAGATAATGCTCATTGGTTTAGTAGCACGTTCCCTAATTTTGCCATATAATACCTTTTGGTATCATTGGAACTTTCAATCCTAACATTTCGCAAGTAAAAATTGTCAAACAATTTGCATATTAAAAAATATAATATCATTGTAACTTTCTATGCTAAGATATGGCATGTAATATATCAAATAACTCGTTACAACGTTCTATGAGTGAATACAACGAGAAAATAATGAAAATGATTATTATTTATTAGCACGTAACTTATTGGTGCAATATGATATATTATGGTACTCTTGGGTACTTTCAATGCTTAGATATGGCATGTAATATATCAAATTACTCGTATCAACATTCATGAGTGATACAACGAGAATACAACGTGAATACAATTGCACCTGCTATGTCTGTCTTATTATACTATATGGTAAAATTAGAACTTACATTAATATACATTATATTAATACTAACATACAATATATATATGCCTGACAACTGAGGCATACGAGGTACACCTTGGAGCGGAGAATAGTCACGGTAGTGTCACTGAAACAGAAGTCAGATGGGCAATTAAGTCTCTGAAGACTGGCAAAGCTGGCAAAGACTGATGATGAAATCCGGTCCGAGATGTTAAAGGCTTTATATCAGGATGGTATCCTGTGGCTGACTCGAGTGTGCCAGGTTGCTAGGATATCTGGACAGGCCCCTAAGCAATGGCAGACAGGAATTTTGATCCTTATTTTCAAAAAGGAAGATCAGAGAGATTGCAACAACTATCGAAGCACGACGGATCACATCTTTGCTCTAAGGCAAATTTTTGAGAAATCCTGAGAGTATGCAAAAGAGGTCTACGCTTGCTTTGTGGACCTCGAAAAAGCATATGACAGAGTTCCTCGGGAGAAGCTCTGGCAAGTGTTGCAAGAGTATGGAGTAGATGGGCAATTACTGATTGCAATCATGTCTCTGTACGAAAACACTGAGATGTGTGTCCGGATAAATGGCAAGACCGTTTACTGTGGGTGTTGGACTCCGCCAAGGGTGCGTACTCTCCCCCATCTTGTTCATTATCTTTATGGACTGGATAGACAGGGGCAGCCGAGGCGATGAGCGTGTTTGTGTGGGCGACTGCCTGGTGGAGAGGTTGCTCCTTGCGGACGACCTTGTCCTGCTTGGGTCTTCTCGCACGAACCTTCAGCATGCACTAGACCGGTTTGTAGCCAAATTTGAAGAAGCTGGGATGAATATCAGTGTGGCTAAAACGGAGGTTCTGGTCCTTTCAAGACAGCCTGCTCAGTGCACTCTCCATGTTAGGGGAGCCTCATTGAGACAGGTGGAGAAATTCAAGTATCTCGGGATTGCATTCATGAGTGATGGACGGCAGGAGAAAGAATTGGATGCTCGGATCAGTGCAGCAAGCTGTGTCAGACGTGAACTGTGGTGATCCGTGGTAGCGAAACGACAGTTGGGTAACAAAGCCAAGCTCTCCGTCTTCAAATCTATTTTTGTCCCTATTTCCAACTATGGTCATGAGGCTTGGGTAATGAGTGCGATCGCGGGTACAAGCGGCCGAAATGAGATTCCTGAGAGGTGTTGCAGGTGTTACCCTACTAGATAGAGTGTGCAACAGCACTATAAGGGAATCTTTAGGTGTTGAGCCGCTACTTCTCCGCTTTGAGAGATCGCAGTTGCGCTGGTATGGCCACGTGATACGGATGCCGCAAACTAGTCTTCCTAGGCAGTTGTTATTTTCCAATCCGGTGGGTAAGAGACCAAGGGGTCGGCCTAGAACCAGGTGGCTAGACTACATGGAGAATCTGGGTTCGAGTCGCCTTGGTATTACCAGGGAGAACATGCACCTGATGGCGGAAGATCGCGATCGCTGGAGATCCTCCATAGGGCTGCTGCCCCCGCGACCCTAGTGGATGAGCGGGTTTGAAAAGTAAGTAAGTAAGTAAGTAAGTAAGTAAGTAAGTAAGTAAGTAAGTAAGTAAGTAATGGGATGTAACATATTAAACAACATGCAACTACGTGCTATGAGTAAATGTAGCGAGTAAATAATGAAAATACTTATTGTTTAGTAGCTCGTAATTTATGGATAGTTTATGATATATTATGCTACCATTGGAGGTTTTAATGCTAAGATACAGCATGTAGCAAATCAAATAAGTCGTAGCAATGTGCCGTGAGTTTATATAACGAGTAAATAATGGTTATTGGTTTAGTAGCACGTGCCCTAATGTTGCCATACAATATCTTATGATATTTTGAATTTTTAGTGCTAAACTATGGCATGTAATGTTTCCAACAACTTGTAACAACCTGCCATGAGTGAATATAACGAGTAGGTAATGATGATGATTGTTGCTTTAGTAACACGTGCCTTAATGTTGCCATATGTTAATATATTTTTCCATTGGAACTTTCACTGATTCGATATGACAAGTAATTTATCAAACAATCTTCTATATCTATCTATCTATATATATAAAGAAGGATGTTTGTGGGTCTGTGCGTCTGTGGGTGGGTCTGTTTGTACGTTTTTTATACAAATCTACAGTTTTATTCCGATCTTGATGAA
>JAHWFO010031087.1:73170-130880 GCA_023313115.1 Rhysida immarginata | reverse complement strand
TGTTTCGTTGTGGAAAAAGAGTTTCATTTTATTCTCAAGTTTATCATAAGCAATGAAGTTTATCAAACAAGTCGTAATAAAATGTAATGTTTGAACATAACGTGTAAATAATGATATAATTATTTGTTTCATAGCACATGCCCTAATGGTGACTTTGATTTCACATGGTAGAATTGGAACCTTCAATGTTACGATATGGCATGTAATATATTTAACAAACGCTAAATTGTACCATGAACGTATTTAGAGAGTAAATAATGATAAAGGTTAATTGTATAATAGCACTGGCTCTACTGGTGCCATAAGAAAACATATGGTACTATTTGAATTTTAATACTTTGATATGGGATATATTAAATGAAACAACTCGTAACAATGTGCCATGAGTGAATATTACTAGTAATTAATAATAATAGTCATTGTTTAAAAGCACGTGACCTAAAGGTGCCATATGATACAATAGCAGTGGAACTTTAAATGCTAAAATATAGCATGTAATGTAGCAAACAACTCGAAACAACGTGCCATGAATTAATATAAAAAGTAAATAATGATAATCGTTCTAAGTTTAGTAACGCGTGTGCTATTGGTGGCACGTGAAACCTTATGGTACAATTGGAACTTTCATTGCAAAAAAAGAAATGCAATTTATTAAAAACAACTCGAAACAACATGTATTGAGAGAATATATCGAGTAAACAATGACAATGGTTAATAATTTAGTAGCACGTTTCCTAATATTGCTATATTTTAATATATATGGTACCATTGGAAGTTTTAATGATAAAATATGTCATGTAATGTATAAAAACACTAACTAAGAGTAAATACAATCAGTAAAAAATGATAATGGTTAATTTCTATTAGCTCATGACCTAATTGTGGCAGATGATTCCGCATGGTACCATTGGAACATTCAATGTCTACGTATTACGTGTAATATATCAAATTACTCGTAACAAGTAATGAGTGTATATAACGAGTAAATAATGATAATGGTCTTTTGTTTAGTAGTACATGCTGTAATGGTGACTTATGATACCATATATTACCATTAGAACTTTCAGTAGAACGATATAGCATGAAATAAATCTAGCAACTCCTAACGACTTGCCATGAGTGAATATAACTAGTTAATAATGACAATGGTATTGGTTTTGTAAAATGTACCCTAAATTTGCTCCATGATATAATATCGTAGCATTGAAGTTCTCAATAATAAGATTTGGCATGTAATGTATCAAACAACTCATAACGACTTGTAATGAGTAAATATAATGATTAAATAATGATAATGGTATTGGTTCATTAGCGCGAGTCTCATATGATACCATATGCTAAAATTTGGACCTTCAATGCTAAGTTATACATTTAATATTCTGGGTATTTTTGAGTTGAGTACTGATTTTTTGAGAGATGATAGAGGAGGTCCTTAGAAGTATTTATTGTCATATGAATATGGGGTCCCCACAGCTCTGTTTACTTACAATACTGAATTGAACAATCAAAAAACACTGGGACGCAGTGTGCGTTGGTAGGACTAGATTATTTTATTTTTAACAATTAACAAAAGCAATCTACTGTATGACTTTTACAGTAATTGTTCGAAATGACCACCATTTGCTTCACAGCACAATTCGCAACGTCTTATGATGGATTGATGTACGCATAGAAACAGTTTATTAGCACGGTCTCTGATCTCACCTGCTGCCGCGACAACACGAGCCACCAATTCTTTTTCGGTATCTACGAGTTCGGAAGACACCATTGATTTTATGCTTCCCCATATAAAAATCCATCTTTGTGATCTCTGGCGATGTCGATGGCCAAGCAACTGGTCTGCCACGACCAATCCAATGACCAGGATATGTCTCATTTAGGTAATCTCTAACTGCTCTTGTGTAATGCGAAGGTGCGCCGCCCTATTGAAACCACATCAAATGTCCGGACATTAGTGGAACATCTTCAAAAAGACCAGGGAGCTCTTTCTTCAGGAAACCAAGATATGTTTGCCTGTTAAGACGGCATGGTAGGAGATATGGCCCAATCAGGACATTGTGAATCATTCTAGCCCAAATATTCAACGAAAAACGATGCTGAAAACTGTTAACATGTGTTGCACATTAGTTGACATGAACATTCCCTCTCTCGTAAACGTTGCCTTATCTGTCCACAATACCATAGAAGGAAAGTCTGGAATCCTATTCTATTGCTGCATAAACCATTCTGCGAAAGCACGCCGGGGATCATGATCATTGGGACATAATTCCTGAACCTTGCGAAACTTGAATGGAGGTTTCAGGTTGTCATGTAAAATGTTCCATACAGTGGTATAACTAGTACTCAGAGCAGCTCTGGCCGCACGAATACTTGTCAATGGATTTGGGTTAAACCTTTCTAAGACTTTATCCTGTCATTCAGGGTAGCATTACCACCAACAACATCCACGCTGATGATTATCATGAGCGAATGCGCCTGTTTCTCTTAGACGACGATCTACTGCACTAAATGTTAGTGAATTGGGAAGAATTCTGTAAGGATAACGTTCAGCATACAAACGCCTTGCACCATCCATGTTACCAGCAGCACCGAGATAAAGTTGCATGTCTGCATAATCATTACATGTAAAACGATTCATACTGTTTATTTAACTTTAAACATGTAAAAAATACATCAAGTGAACTTTTTAAAACAAATCTTTACCTACTGCTTTCCCAGAATGCGATTAGTTCATTTACATATGGACTAATCGTATTTTACAAAGGGGTTGGATACCATGGAATCCATGGTTTCAATACCATGGAATCATAGACCTTGAATTTTCTTTGTAAACAATTACTTTATAAGTCATTACAGTAGATTGCTTGGTGTTAATTGCTAAAAATAAAATCATCTAGGCCTAACAACGCACACTGCGTCCCGGTGTCATTTGATTGTTTAATGTAGTATTGTAAGTAAACGGAGTTGCGGGACCCCATGTCCATATAACAAAAAATACTTATAAGGACCTCTTCTGTCATCGCCCAAAAAATATGTACTTAATTCAAAAACACCCTGTATATGAAACATCTTGTAACAATGTACCATGAGATTATATAACGAGTAAACATTGATAACTGTTATTGGTTTAGTAGCACGTGCCCTCATGGTCCCATAACATATGGTATTATTGGAACTTTCAAAGCTAAGTAATACATATGGCTTGTAATTTATAAAAAACTAAGATATGGCTTGTAATTTATCAAAAACTAAGATATGGCATGTAATATATCAAACAATTCATAACCACTTGTAATGATTAAATATAACGAGTAAATAACGATTATGGTTTTTGATTTAGTAGCACATGCTCCAATGGTGCCTTATGATAACATATACAACTAAGTTCGGTGAATGCAAAACAGATAGAGTTCACACAACAAAATGCAAAACAGATAGAGTCACATTTACTTTATTGTCTTTCGAAATAATCACTCTGGAAGGAAATGCACTTTTGGGAACGCGTGTATAATTCCTGGAAGCTCTTTAGAGATGGCTTTAAGTTCACGTGTCACATTTTGCTTCCATATCTGGAACGTCTGCATATATGTGTCTTTTTAAGGCCCATTCAGGCGTCAGAACAAGAAAACGTCTGCCGGTGCGAAGTCTGGTGAATAAGGTTGATGAGCTATGGATACGACCCGTTTCATGGCCAGAAACTGTTGCAGGATTACGGCAGTGTTGCTCGTTGATCCATTATCCACAATTAAGTGCGCACGCTACACATTCAACTGCAGAAACTGGCATCCGCTGAACCATTGGACGCACAAACATGACCTTGTATTCACATGCATTGTTACTCGTGTAAAGCTCGCCCAGATTAGAATGTGACATCATTCACCTAACTTAATTCTCAGAGGTTGTATGTCTATTGGAACTTTCAATGCTAAGATATAGCATGTAATATATATAACAACTCCTAACAACGTGCTATAACTGAATAAAACGAGTAAATGTTAATAATGATATTTGGTTTAGTAACACGCACCCTAATTGTGCTATATGACACAATATTGTAGATTAGAGCTCTCACTATTAACATATTGCATGTAATATATCAAACGACTCATAACAACATGTAATGAGTAAATATATATGCGTAAGAAATGATAATGGTATTCATTTATAAGCACGTGTCCTAATGGACTCATACTTTATAGTAAATTTGGATATTTCAATTCTAATATATCAAACAACTCGTAACAGCGCGCCGTGAGTGAATACAACGAGTAAATAATGATAATTTTTATTTGCCTAATATCACACGCTTTATTGGTGCTTTATGTTACCATATGATACCATTGGAACGTTCAATGTTAGGATATATCATGTAATATACCTAACGACTCCTAACAATGTGCCTTGAATGAATATAACGAGGAAATAATGATAATGTGACATTATCACGTGTTTTAGTGGTGTATTCATTTTATGCTAAACTTGGTTACAGGAATAATAGCAGGTATTATTCAGTTGTTTAATGAGAGTAAAGTAATAAAATTGTTTTGGAAGAAGTGATTTATTTAGTGGAGATATTTCAAGATTATAAATTTAGATATTAATCGATATCACACGATTGTGAAATAGCAGGAGAGGTGGAGTAATGACAGGAAGAGACATTATTTTGGAGTTTAATTAAATATTGTTGATGTTGGTCATTGTATTCCTCGATAAATAAACATATTGAATTTTTTAACGATTTGTTTGTGTCATGGATTTGAAGCTATTATCGTTTTCGTGTTTTATCTACTTTGGGAACATGTAAGTTGTGAAAAGGGAAGGGAGACCGGATATGCGAAACAATATAAAAGGCTCTTGGGAAATCGAGAGTTTATGAGTCCTGTCAAGGAGCCGGCAGTAGAAGGCCGCACGCTTTCTCCTCTCGAGTGGAACATAAGGCTTAATGGTAATTGATCAGGAATAGCATTAGCGAAAAACGCTGCTGTGTAAACTCCACAGTTGGCCAAGTAGCTAGGCTAATTTCTAATTCAATTTAAGGAAAGTGCAGGCTCATCAAAAAATGTGGAAGAATAAGTTGTCATGGGTTAGGAAAGCATTGGTCAAGGGGAAACTGAACGCTCTCTTCGTCGACTGATTAAGGGAGGAGGGTCAAGCGAGATGCGCCACGGTGGTTGCATAATCTAGTGGCTTTTTCCTCCTGAAATCAAGGCTTGTACTGGCTCATCACTCATCAGTTAATATTGGAACATAACATATATAGACTCCCGAATAAGTATATTGACATTATGATAAAGAGACTCCCGATTAAGTATTTTGACATTATGACATAGAGAATCCCGAATAAGTAATATGGAACTTGGAACCCCGATATCTTCAGAATCGTCATTCATGATTGGAATCGAGAAAGGGAAATGGAAACCTCGACATTCTTCAGAGCAAATGAAAGCGAGCAACGCGATTTTCTTCAAGCGAGCAACGTGATTTTCTTCAAACGAGCAACGTGATTTTCTTCAAACGAGCAACGTGGTTTTCTTCATGCGAGCAACCTGATTTTTTTCAAGCGAGCAACGTGATTTTCTTCAAGCGACAGGCATAATTAGGAACCCGACATTGAGAGAAGAAGACAACTACATATTTGAAATCTTCTGTTGAACTTAGTGGGGACACTTTGAGACTTCCAGTGGACTCACTCACTAATCGATCCGGATCATCTTCAGGTGTGTTTTCTGTGCTTCAGTGTGATAAGTGATATAATTTATGGCCTGTTTAATACAAGAAGTGTTTTTGTGCATTAATTTGGATTAAAAGTGCTTGCCAAGTCTGCAGGTGTTTGAAACTACGCAACTGCAAGTAGAATGAACCTAAATGCGTAAGATTTGTTTTGATTGTCATGAAAAGAAAGGTGTGATAAAGAATTATTTGAAAGAACTTTCTTGAAATTGAGTTTTAATTAATACTATCTCTCTCCTCAGAGCAATTGAGTTTTATTGATATTTATTCACATTTCACGCTTAAAATTAAGTACTTGGGGAATATTAATATTAACTTTCTTCTTTACGATAAGATCTAACTACTTTCTTTTTATTTAGATTTAAGGCTTTATTTTAATTTTGTATCTCATTGGTGATTTATTTAATATTGAATAAAAAACATTTACTTAATTCCAAACCTTGCCTTTCTTATTGAAATAAAGAAGTCACAGCTTGCCATTTAAAAAAAGAACCAAATTTATGTCCTTGATTATGCACGTTGATTTTGTTTGAGCATTTTTGTTGAGCTAGCCGTCTTAAAATTCATTTCATTGGATTCTGATTCTGATTTGAGAGAGAAGGGGGAGGGGTGGTCCAATCAGACTGATTGTGGTTGCATTGGCGCCCATTGTAAAAAACTTTAAAATCAATGACATGAGGTTACATTGGCACCATAACATGAGGCAAAAAGGCACTTACATTGGCGCCTATTATATTAATTATAAAATCAATAACAATCATAGGTATAAGGTGTTGCGTACCTCTACACTCTCTACTGTATTAAAAAATTTTTTTTGTCTTTGACGTTCCACGATAGTCTTTTCTGCTATCATTTTCTCTCTTCGCAGACTGTTCCAACGTCGTGTTTCCATCCCTCTACAACTTATCTGTATTCCTGATTCCAGTCTCCCATTATTTACCCTTTGACTATTGCAGCTCCCATGCCTATCGGTGTAGGTAATCCGCTATTTTTCACCTTTCGCTTTACTTTTTTTATAAACGGAGGTTCCCGTACTCCCCCTCCGAATTTTTGTTATAAAGGGATTACTCGACGCGTTCGGTCAACGTCAGTTTTACAGGTTAATGATAATTTTCGCCTGGGAAATTAAAAATGTCAATTTTTTCTTCGCGTCATTTCTCCTTTTTTTCTTGGGTTATGTTTTAATTACCGTCATAAGGCGAGTTTCCCCATGTCTTAGGACTTTTATTGAGATGTTGCTCGTCTTAGGTTATTGTTCCCCTAGAAAATTTATGTTGATCGCTTGAGGATCTATTTGTCTATTTTATTTTTTCCCGTCAAGGCTTTTAGTAAAGCGTTCGGAGTTCGTAAGTTTACCTATTTCCGTTTATTAAAATTATTTCGTGCGTGAGCTCAATGTCTTCTCTTGTCGTCTTTTAATAATGACGCTTTTTTTAAAAAAATGATATCTCCCGTTTGCTTTTTTAAACCTGATTATTTAAAATTCTTCTCTGTCTTTGCCGTACCTTTTACATGTTTTCTTTAGAACGCGCTTCATGAACTCTTAGATTTTGGGAAACCTTTTTTCCTTTTACGGTATAGTTTTTTCGTGTTTTAAAAATTTAATTTCTAGGAGAAATTTTAAATTTTTTTTTGAAATACGATTTTCGTTAATTGTCTTTTCTTTCCCTGAGGTTCATCGTCATCGCTATTGTTAAAAGTTTCACGTTTTTTCTCTGTTGTCATTGTTCAGTCGTCGTTATATTAAAATTGCTCGTTTCCTTGGAGCAAACTTATCTTTTCCTTTCCAAGAACTCGGAAGTTCTGTCACGCGGAACGCGAAATTTAAATATTTTTTTTTGTTCTAGTAGGTTTGCTGTTAACTAAAAGTATTAATAGTCAAAGTGTTGGTAAAATTATTTTTTTTTGTGAGCAGCCATGAAGAAGGTTATACAGAAATGATGGGATTCTTTGTCACTCAATTATTGAGAAGATCTGTTCATCTGAAACAGGATAAAGTACCAGCTTATACATGCAGAGTAAGTTTAGTCAGTATCAGCTCGGTCTCTGAATCGGCATCATCAGCTCCTCTCCCATCTCTGGGATATTGAGATGGATTTACAGTCATTTGATGTTAGTAACTTTTATAGTGCAATCTTGGGTTAAGATTTCGCCAAACCACATCTGAGAAGCCTACGAGTTTTTTTCTTTATTTTGATTATGTGCGGTTATCCGACATGAAGACGACCGTCTCGGGTTTGCCACTTTGTTTCCTTTTGCCGATGTAGCGTTCGGCTGATCAACAGACGTTCTTCAATTCGCCTTGCTTCTTTAATTTGTTTGGACATAGGAATGTTTGTCCCCGTCGAAGATATGATGTGAATCCCATTGTCCTTTGGCTGCTTCCGTCTTACTGCTGATACAGGAGTGATGCTTTAGTTCATCGATCGACTTGGAGTTGTTCTAGAACCTTCTCAATGCATCGTGCTGGTGATCAACAGGAAACTTACTCGTTCAGATGAATTTTTGGCATCCATGTTCTGATTTCGGTGATGTTTTAGAAAAACGACTCGTCCTTTTTTGGACTTTATTTGATTATTAACTTTTAATAATTTACTTTCTTCATGATTTTTTTTGAATCCGTTTAATTGAGAGTATCTTAATTTTTTTTTCATTTCTTGATGATACTTTGTTAATACTGTTTTGTTTTTTCAGGACCTCGACCATGTTGTTCCCGTCTTACCCGATCGTCACCTCTCTTGTCGTATGTCTGCCCTTTGGTTTGTCTTGCCTTTCCTGTGTTATTCCTCTTAGTTTTATCCCGTCGTATTTACTCTAGCGTTATTTTGTTGCTCGTCCTTCAGATTCTCTGTGGAAGAGGTCTAATGGTTTGATAATTATAATTTTAAGCTCTACCTTCCTCTTTTGTGGAGATGCGTATTAGAATATCACTTAACGTTTGTTTGTTTTCTAGTATCTCTTAAGAATTTATGAAAACCTATTTTTTTTTTATTTCCAATATTTTGCTTACTTTTTGCTGTCAGTTTCTCTTTATTTTTTTACAGTACAAGCATCGCATCTCACCCTTCTATTTGTATGATCCTCGACCCTTCCTGAGAATTACTTTTTGGTTTCCACGATATCGTCCAGTTACCTCTTCTGCATTTTCGGAATTTTGACTATACCCGATGTGGACTAGGTGTACTTTAGACTTTTGTGACTATTCCAGTTTTACCGTTAGACGGTTTCCGACCTAGGGTTGTTATCTGCTGTCTGCTTCATCTAAATACTTACTGTCAGCAATAAAGAAAATATTTATATGGATTTCTCTAGTTTTTCTTTTCTGAAACGTTGTCTGTGGATATCATATTATTAGCTCTCATGATCTGGGGGTTAACGCTACTTCTACTTTATTAACTTTCCTTTTAATCCTTATTTTCTTGACGAGCTAGTTCTAATTAATATTAATATCTTTCTGGGTTTTGCTAATTATTGAGCCTTTTGTGTTTTCTTAAGAGAAGGTCGGGTTTTTCTTTTATTCCTACTGGAGCTCAACGTGACGGTAAACGCGACCTCTGTTTACTAGCACGTTACAAAGGTTACATTTGCGCCCAATGTGGGGCAGTGTTTGTGTAATAAGGCAAAGGGTGTGTGAATTAAGTTACATTTTTGCCTAATAAGTAAGGCAGTGTTTAAAAAAAAACCAATTAACCACTGAGAGACAATTTTTACAATTTTTTGTTTGCCTGAGGATAGAGGATAGGAGATACAGGAAAGTCAAAAAGGAAAGAATGGAAGGAAATTAGAAAAGAAATAATTACATCACAGAGGACTGATCCAATGTATAGAAAAATGAGGAAGAACAATATTATGGTTATTAGGAAATCAAGTGGAGAATTTAGATTAATGGAGGGAGTGTTAATGTGGAAATTTCACTCAGGGAACCCAATGGAAGAGAATTTATGGAAAATTTATGTGGGAGAAAATATTAGAGATGCCATTATGAAAAAGGCACATTTGGGTAGGTTGATGACACATGATAAAGTGAATAATATTGTAAGGGAATTAAGAAGATGGGTTTATCGGCCATCGATGTATAATGATATTCAGAAATGGGTTAAACATTGCAAAGTGTATTATAATAGGAATAATAGTAAGAAGAATATTGATATTAAGCGAGTAATATTAAGGAGAATAACAATGAGGAGAACATTGTTGAAAATAGGAATAAGAGAATAGATAGTAAGGATACTATTGGGAATAATAATGAAGAGAATTTTAAGGATAATGGGGTTACTAATGGTAATAGGTGAAATAGTCAAACGGAATTATATCATGGGAGAATTAAATCGAGTTTGGGGAACAATAAGGATAGGCCCCCTATAGGTAAACTTTAGGTTAGTAGGAGTGTACAATAAGGTGAATTCTGGTAATTTAAGGGATATTATGGTGAATAAAGGGTATCATAGTGATTTAAAGGGATATTATGGAGATGTTTATGGTAATTTTGAGGTCAATGAGGATACGTGTCAATTATTTTCATGGGTTATTGATGTCTAAGGTGAACCATGGAGATATGGTAAATTGAGAAGTAATTACGGTGTTATTGAGAATTTTTGGAAATAAAAATTGTGAATTAGGTATTATTGAAAATTTTGATCTTTGAGGTGTTTAATAAGTATAGGGAACGCCCTCGTATAGAAGCTAATAGAGCTCTACATATGGAAGAAGATAATAATAATAATAGTGATGAAGAAGATATTGATGAGAGAATTGTGAATTTTCATAAACAAAGAAATGTTGTTAATATTAGACAGGAACCTGAAGGAATTGGAGGTCCTTTGAATTATAAAAGGGAAGGACCATATCAAATGAGACCTAGAGAGAGGGTCAATTATAGGAACATGATGGTTGAGAAATTGGAAATTTATGGAAGATGAATTAATTACAGTAAAGGTACAGTGATAAAGAATTATTTGAAAGAACTTTCTTGAAATTGAGTTTTAATTAATACTATCTCTCTCCTCAGAGCAATTGAGTTTTATTGATATTTATTCACATTTTGCAAGTTATCTTAATTATAAGTACTTGGGGAATATTAATATTAAACTTCATTCTTTACGATAAGATCTAACTACTTTCTTTTTACTTAGATTTAAGGCTTTATTTTAATTTTGTATATCATTGGTGATTTATTTAACTTTGAATAAAAAACATTTACTTAATTCCAAACCTTGCCTTCCTTATTGAAATAAATAAGTCACAGCCTGCCATTTAAAAAAAGAACCAAACCTATGTCTTTGATTATGCACGTTGATTTTGTTTGAGCATTTTTGTTGAGCTAGCCGTCTTTGAATTCATTTCATTGGATTCTGATTCTGATTGGAAGGAATTTCTTTGATTCCAATCAGACTGATTGTGGTTGCAGTGGCACCCATTGTAAAAAACTTTGAAATCAATGACATGAGGTTACATTGGCGCCACAACGTGAGGCAAAAAAGCAATTATATTGGCGCCCATTATATTAATTATAAGATCAATGACAATCAAGGGTATAAGGTTATAATAAAAGAATTAGTTTTGTAACACATACAATAACTGTGCTCTGTGATAAACTATAGTAGCATTGGAGCTCTCAATAAAAAGATATGGCATGAAATAGATCAAACAACTCATAAGAGCATGTAATGAAAAATAAAAAAGGTCAATTCTTAGTAGCACGTGTCTAATTGTGCCAAATGATACTAATGGTACCATTATTACTTTCAATGCTGAAATCTGGCATGTAGTTATAAAACAACTGGTAACATTGTACCATGAGTAAATATAACGAGGAAATAATAATACTGGTTATTGGTTTAGTACAACGTACCCTATTTGCGCTTTATGATACCATATGGCATAATTGGAACTTTTATTGATAGGATTTGGCAAGTAATTTATCAAACAATTTGCTTGGAGTAACTATAAAAAGTAAATAATGCAAACGGTTATTTGGTTGGTATCACACGCCTAATAAAATAACATTGGAAACTTCAATGCAAAGATATTGCATGTAGATATATATGAAAACACTTGTATTTATAGCAACATATATATATAACATATAACATATATAGCATGTTATGTATCAAACGACTCGTAACAACATGGAATATGTGAATATAACGAGTAAATAACGATTATAGTTATTGGTTTAGTAGGAAGTGATCTAATGTCCTATAGGATACAACATGGTACCATTGGCTCTTTCAAAGCAGAGATATAGCATGTAATTTATCAAACAAATCGTAACAACATGCCATGAATGAATATGACGAGTAAATAATGATAATAATTATTATTTGTAGTACGTACCATAATTTTGCCATATAATAACATATCGTTGCATTGCAACTTTCAATGCTAAGATATGGCAAGTAATGTATCGAATAACTCAGAACAACGTGCCAGGAGTGAACTTAAAAAGTAATTAATGATAATGGTTAGTGGTTAAGTAAGTCGTGCGCTATTGGTACCATATGATACGATATATATACATATGGAACTTTCAATGCAAAAAAATGACATGCAATATATTAAAAACAACTCGTAAGAACATGTAATGAATGAAAATAACGAGTAAATAATGATAATGGTTATTTTCACATGTCCCAATGGCGCCTTATGATACAATATGATACCATTTGAACATTCAATGTTAAGATATTGCATGTAATATTTCAAACAACTGCTAACTACGTGCTATGTTTGTATATAACCAGTAATAAATGATAATGGTTATTGTTTACTAGCATATGCCTTTAAGGTGCCATATGATACAATATGGTAGCTTCGGAACTTCTAGTGCTCATATATGGCATTTAAATATAAAAAAACTTGTATCAAAGGAGCAGATAATGATATAAAATTTTTTTTTAAATATCACATGCCATATGGAGCCTTAAGATATCCATATGATACCACTGGAACCTTCAATGCTAAGATATGGCATGTAATGTGTATGATACCACTTGTAACAACGTAAAATGAGTAAACATAACGAGTAAATAATAATTGCTATTGTTTGAGTAGCACGCGGCCTAATGGTGCCACATGATAACACGTATTATCATTTGCACTTTCAAAGTTATGGTATGGCATGTAATATATCAAACAACTCGTAATATATCATATGTTCCTAGATGGTGTCACTGAAACAGTCAATGAGATGATATAACGTGTTTTATATAAAACAACTCGCAACAACATGTAAAGAGTGAATATAACCATTAAATAATAATAATGGCTAATTTTCAGTATCACATACAAAAGGAATATTCAATGATAAGATATGGCATGTAGTTTATCAAAAAAACTCGTAACAACATGTAATGAGTGAATATAACGAGTAAATAATGACAATGGTAATCGATTTAGTTGGACGTGCCTAAATAATGCCATATCATAGCATATGCTATCATTGAGACTTTCAAAGCTAGCGTATAGTAACTAATTTATCCAACAACATGTAAAGAGTGAATATAGCCAGTAAATTATGATAAAGGATATAGCACGTGCCCTTATTGTGCCCACTGGAAACTTACAATGCTATGATATTGCATGTAATATATCAAACAACTCGTATCAATGTACCATGATAGTATATAACGTGTAAATAATAATATTGGTGTGTGGTTTAGTAGAACGTGACATAATGGTAATATATGATTGTAGATGGGACAATTGTAACAGTCAATGTTATGATATTTCACGTTATATATCCAACGACACGTAACAACATGTAATGAGTGAATATATCGAGTAAATAATGATAATAGATATAGGTTTGGTAGCACGTGATCTAATGTTGCCATATGATACATTACTGTACCATTGGCCCTTTTAATGCGAAAAAATGGCATGTAATATATAAACCAGCTTGTAACAATGGACCATGTGTAAATATTACGACTAAATAATTATAATGTTTAATGGCTAAATAACACGTGCCCTATTAGTGCTAAAAGTGATAATGATAATGGTTATTAGTTTAGTAGCACATGCACCAATGTTGCCTTATAATAATATTTGGTACATTTGGAACTCTCAAAGTTAATATATGGCTTGTAATATATCAAACAACTCTGAAAGAAGAGCCATAAGTGAACAAATCGAGTAAAAATGATAATGGTATTAGTTTAGTGACACGTACCCTAACTCCGCTATACAATAAATTACGGATAATTCAAAACTGTGATAATATATTGTAAAATTGGAAATTTTATTTCTAAGATAAGGCATGTATTATATCAATCAACTCGTAACAGCGAGCCATGAGTGAATATAACGAGTAAATAATGATAATGATTATTTCCTTAGTATCACATGCTCTAATGTTGCTTTATGATACCATTTATTACCATAGGAACTTTCAAACCTAAGATATAGCATATAATTTATCAAAGTAATCGTAACAACGTGCCATGAATGAAAATGACGAGTAAATAATAATAATATTATTTATTTTTTGTAGTACGTAACCCTAATTTTGCAAAATGATATCATTTGGCGCCATTGAAACTTTAAATGCTAAGATATGACATGCAATATATCAAAAAAGTTTTACCAATGTACGATGAACTAATATAACGAGTAAATAGTGATAATCATTATTGGTTACGTAGCATGTGCCCTTATGCTGCTATATGATATCATTTGGCGTATTTGGAACTTTCAAACCTATGATATGGCATGTATTGTATCAAACAATCGGAACAGCGTGCCATAAGTAAATATAACCAGTAAAGAATAATAATGATTATTGCTTTAGTAACACGTGTCCTACTGGTACCATAAGATACAATATGGTACCATTGGAAACTTGTATACTTGGTACCACTTGGCCCTTATTGTGCCATATGATATTATAAGGCGCCATTGGGAACTTTCAATGCTAAGCTATGGCAAATAATTTATCTAACAACTCGTAAATATGTACCATGACTGAATGTAACAAGGATAAACTTATAAAGGTTATTGGTTTAGTAGCACTTTCTGTAATGGTTCCACATAATCCTAGATGGTATCATTGAAACAGTCAATGCTATAATATAACATGTAATATATAAAACAACTCGCAACAACATGTGATGAGTTAATATAACCAGTAAATAATGATAATGGTTAATTTTCAATATCACGTGACCTAATTGTGTCGTATGACACAATAAGGTACATTTGGAATATTTAATGCTAAGTTATTGCATGTAATATAAAAATTATATAATGATACAGGTTATTTGTTTAATAACACGTGCTCTAATGGTGCCATATGACAACATATAATGATAAAATAAGGCATGTAATGTATCAACAAATCGGAACAACGTGCCCGGAGAGAATATAAAAACGTAAGTAATGATAAAGGTTCTTGATTTAGTAACACGTGCCGTATAGGTGCCATATGACTTTATTTCGTACAACTGGAATTTTCAATGCAAAAATATGACATGCAATATATTAAAAACAACTCGTAACAAAATGATAATGGTTAATTTTTAGTAGCACGTGACCTAATTGTGCTATATGATACCCTATGGTACCATTGAAATATTCTACGCTAAGATTTGACATGTAATATATCAAAAAACAGGTTATAATGTGTATTGAGTTTATATAACGAGTAAAAAATGATAATTTTTAGAAGCACGTGTGCTAATAGTGCCAACTGATACTATATGGTAACATTGAAACTTTCAATGCTCAAATATGGCATATAGTTTATCAAACAACTCGTAACAATGTACTGTGAGTAAATATGACCAGTAAATAATGATAATGGTTATTGGTTAGTAATACATGCACTGTTTGTGCCTTCTGATAACATATGGTACAATTGGAATTTTTAATGCTAAAAAATTACGTGTAAGTAGTATATTACACAACTCGTAATAGCGTACCACGAGTGAATATAACGAGTTAATAATAATAATGGCTCTTTGCTTAGTAGCAAATTTCCTAATTGTGCCTTATAGTACCATATGATACTATTACAACTTTCAATGCTAGGATATGGCTTGTAATATATCAAACAACTCATAACAACATGCAATGAGTAGATATAATGGAATAAAAGAAGATAATAGTATCGGTTTATTAGCACGTGTCTGAATGGACTCATATGATACAATATGTTAAAATTAGAAATTTCAATTCTAAGATATGGCATATATTATATCAAAAAACTTGTAACAGCGTGCTATGAGTGAATAAAATGAGTAAATAACGATAATTGTATTGGTTTAGTAACACGTACCCTAATTGTGCGATAAAATTTAATATGGTAGATTAGAGCTCTCAATTATAAGATATGGCATGTATTATAACAAACAATCGTAACAACGTTCCATGAGTGAATATAATGAGTAAATAATAACAATGAATTTGATTCTGTAACACGTACCCTAATTGTGCTATATGATAAATTATAAATTAATAATAAGATATGGCATGTAATATATCAAACAACTCATAACAACATGTAATGAGTAAATATAACGAGTAAATAATGATAATGGTATTTGGTTTAGTAGCACGTGCCTTAATTATGCCATATGATACCATTAGAACTTTCAATGCTAAGATATTGCATATAGTATATCAAACTCGTAACAAAATGTATCGAATTAACATAACGAGTAAATATAAATAAGAATTTAGTATCCCCTGCACCCAGATTCTCTTTTTCAGATGACGGGCGACACCGTAGTCTTCATGGAGTTCCATAGTGACATTCCTGTGTTTGTTATGATGCGTGGAGGCCGCGTCTCCGTGTCTTACAAAGTACAGAGGCAGTGCTGCTGGTATAGCAAAGAGACTTCCCATAT
This sequence comes from Rhysida immarginata, assembly GCA_023313115.1. NCBI lineage: Eukaryota > Metazoa > Arthropoda > Chilopoda > Scolopendromorpha > Scolopendridae > Rhysida > Rhysida immarginata. The sequence goes on along the minus strand of JAHWFO010031087.1, from coordinate 114,303 downwards.
TAGAAAACTCTATCCTCTCCTTTGGAAATGTGAGTTCTGCCAGGAGACCGTGCAAAATTCCACCGGTGCCAGGAGATTTCAGATGCTTTATCAGCATTCCCAACACCACCGTCTCGAATATCATCCAGCAACCAGCAAAGATGACTTCTCAGTTCAAGTCAGAGCCAAGCAGAGAAACCACGTCTCTTCTTCCACCGAGGCAATTTAGGACGGCACAACCATCGTCGCCTCTTCCTTTACCAAGGAAATCCAAGACGGCCTCATCATCGTTGCCTCTTCCTGCGACTCCTGGAAGGGAATGCTACCTCCCCTTCCTCGTCCTCATGTGGTTCGTGAAACTCTTTCTTCTCCTCCCCCTTTACCCTGGAGGACTGCCACTCTGCAGAAGTCATCTTAGACGATTCGTTATGTTCCGAGTTCGTGTTTGCTGCGGTGGAATTTCCATCTTTTATTCCTTCTGCGCTTTCATCGGCATCGCATCCTCTGCGAATCGTCTGTGCACCTGCGCTAGGTAAAATTTCTTTCTCTGCTACGACCACAAAACAATCAGCATCTGCTCAGTGGGATCTTCTTGCAACGCCTAAGAACCCTCGAAATTGCCCGACGTCATCGTAGCAAGAGGGACGGAGTTCCTGTGTCCTCTTCTTCTGAAAGAGACAGCTGCACCAACCATCATCATCGCAGCCCCTCTTCCTCTTCGGGATGCTCGTTCCCCTAGATAGAAGACATCTGACCCTCCTCTCTCGTCAGTGAGGCTCAAGTCTCCTTCAGATACAGTTCACCTTCCGTCAGTTTAAATTTAAAGTGAAGGTTTTTTCTTTAAACGTCCGTTCCCTTGGCTCGTCCTTCAAGCAATCAGTTTTGTCATCAATTCTTGCTCTGTACAGGCTAGATGTCCTTCTTCTTCAGGAGCTGAAGCTTGCTGTATCTCAACAGCTTGCTATCCCCACTGGCCTTCCAGTAAATATCCATCTGCACAGTTCTTCATCAACTCATCTTCACTACATGGGCAGGAGGTTGCCTCCATCATCTTCAACCTCTCCATTGTGGCGTCGAACTGTGTCTTTGAACTGCGAGTGCAGGATAGTTTCTGTGAACCTCCAGCTGTCTAGTCTCAAATTCCAATTGCTTAATGTGTACGCTTTGTGTTAATCAACAGAGAAACGAACATTCTTCGAAGATTTAGACTTTTACGTGTGCTCATCATTGTTTATGGTTTTTCCTGGGGACTTTAATTGCCATCCGGATGGGAACGACGTCTTTGCTTCCGGGTTTGTCTACCAGTTTTGCCAGTGGATTGCCCTTTGCGATCTTTGGGCGTCTTCAGCCCATTTCAGCTTGTGTGGTTCCACCTTTCATCAACGGCCCTCTGTGTCTTCGAGGCTGGATTTATTTCTCATAGACGCCACTTTTGCTGGTGCTCGGGTTCAATGGAGGTTATTCCATGAACGTTTTCTGACCTTAGTTCTATCAAGTGGTCTTGAAGACTTCCATTTCTATCCTCCTCTGCCGGTGCTATTTCGAACAATTGGTATCCTAACATTTCTTTACTTGACATCGATAAATACAAACGAATGTTCGTTCGGTTTTTGGAAACACTCTTCACAATCTGCCTGCGTCGCTAACTTCGTGGCTTTCTCTTAAATCTAAGATCCATCGTTTTTTCAGAAATATTGGGAAGAGATCCTGATGCTGGAAGAGATCCTGCACCTCCTCTGCTGTTCCATACCGAAGGGGGGCTATTCTAATGACATCCGCCAGGTGAAGAGCGAGATCAATGCTCTAATGATCCGCAGAACCACTGCCGCCGTCGTTCTTATCTACACTCCCGGTAAGGAATAAATCTAAATCACATATAGTTTTCTGGCCTTAATCATATCTCTTTTATAGTTTCTCATTTACTTCTATAGGTTCTAGTTCAGATATTCCTTCTGCTAGCGCACAGTTACAACCTAATCAACAGCTCACCATCTTGGTCTTACGGAAGGTAAGTCGATGGGGGATTAAGGTAAGTCAGAAGGGGGGAAACGTATACTCGGGATCAGGTTAATACGGTTAGTATGAGGTAGGACCGTCGAATAAATACCTAATTTTCCTAGTTGCATTTCAGGGGATCATCTATTAGATTACTGTTGAATTCCTTCGAACGGTGCTTTTGTCAAAGTTTTCAAAAACGTCTTTGGGTTTCTGCGTTGCTTTTGGCGTCATTGTTAGATTCCTACCCTTCCAAATTCTATGCGACATTGTGGGCTGGATATCTGCAAATCTATTCGAAACCAAAAGGAACACGGTAGAGTGTTTTCAATTATAAATGTTATGGCCAAAAATAACTGCAACCTTACCGGATTCGCAACAGCATTCGTTTTAGGTAAATTATCATCATGGCTTAGCCTTCCATTAGGTCGTTTTCTCGGTCGCTCACGTGCCAGAGAACGTAATTTCAGGGTTAGGGTTGCCTTATAATCTCTTTTCTCGTTATTTATCTAACCTGGAGGTTAAACAATTTTAATTTCGTGAGTTTAAACTTTCTCGGCGTTGACTGGGTCCGCGAGACATGTTGGCTCCTTTATTTTGGGCCCCATACGTTCAGGAAGACAATGTCTTGAAGAACATGTCTTTCTTCTCGTCCGAAGCCATTCGCTCCTTCAGCCGCTCCTACCTTCAAGTCCCAAAAAAAACTACACTAAACTCTAATCCCACATGGCCATCATTCCCGTGTCTATTGTCCTCGAAAGAAATAATCCCTCAGATTTCTATGATTTATCTTAACAATGGACTTGTACATTTTAGTAATTTTATATTTTAATTATATGATACTCAATTTCTCTTTTTTTTCTTCTTCCGTAGATTGAAGAACAGCAAATTTCAAAGTCGTGACACCACTGATTCTCGGGGTTCTTTAAAATTACTGAAAGTTCATTCCCTATAGGACATTGTCATGACCTACAGAAAAGATCATTTCAAAAAAACCAAAAAAACAACTGATCTGTTAAGATACAGCAAGTAATATATCAAACATGTCGTAACAATGTGCCGTGAATTATTATAACGAGTAGATAATGAAAATGGTTATTATATTAATTAAGTTGAATAGTACTCCTTTAATTAAAATGTGATAAAATTAAAAATAAATAATAACAAAAAAAACAATAAAAAAGTCACCAGAGTAAAAATTTAAGTACGAAATATAAAGAAATACAGAACTTGTGAAGAAGCTTAGATGGAACACAGAAGAAACACAGAAGAGACGAAGAATTGAAGATCAGATGAAACACAGAAGAAACATAGAAGAGACGAAGATCCAGCGAAGAAACGTTACAGAAACACAGGGAGGTACACAGGTTACAGATGAAGAGGGTCTATAATGGAAAGTCGATGATTCTTGATATGACTATCTTGAAGAAAAAACGTTTTCGGGATTTTTTTCCCAACATCAGTTTTCAAGTTTTTGAATGAATGGAAAATAATAACAAAAAATAAAACAGTGTAGTGTAATACAATGTGTGATTTATGATTATTTTGATTGTTGTGATCAGGATTGTTGAGTGTAAGGGAAGTAGATATTATATTTTTAGTAATAATTTCCATTTAATTATTATTTCTATTGATGGTTTGGCCAAATTTTTTTCATTCGAAATAATGTTGATGGTTTCTTTTATTAGTCTTTTTTTATAATTTATTTCTTTAATAATTCATTTCTTTGATAGTCTTATCAAGAATCATCGAACTTCCATTATAGACCCTCTTCATCTGTAACCTGTGTACCTCCCTGTGTTTCTGTAACGTTTCTTCGCTGGATCTTCGTCTCTTCTATGTTTCTTCTGTGTTTCATCTGATCTTCAATTCTTCGTCTCTTCTGTGTTTCTTCTGTGTTCCATCTAAGCTTCTTCACAAGTTCTGTATTTCTTTATATTTCGTACTTAAATTTTTACTCTGGTGACTTTTTTTATTGTTTTTGTGTTATTATTTATTTTTAATTTTATCACATTTTAATTAAAGGAGTACTATTCAACTTAATTAATATAATTATCACTACTCCTACATTTATAATATAATGGTTATTAGTTTAGTAGCACGTGACGTAATGGTGCCATATGATAGAATATAGTACCGTTGCAATTTTCAATGCTAAAATATGGCATGTGCCATGTGGCACCAAACAACTCGAAACCATGTGCCATGAGTGAATATAACGAATAAATAATGATAATGTTTCTTTGTTTAATAGCACGTACCCTAATGTTGCCATATGATAATATATGATACCATTGGAACTTTCAGTGATAAAATTTACTATGTAATTTATCAAACAACACGTAATAATATACTATCAGTAAAAATAAGAGTTAATAATGATAATGATTATTGGTTTAGTAGCACGTACCCTAATGGTGCCATTTGATAACTTTGGTAGCACTGAAATTTTAAAAACTAAGATATGGCATGTTAGTATATCAAACAACTCGAAACGAATATACCATGAGTGAATATCAGGATTAGAAATGATAACAGTATTGGTCTAATAGTATGTATAATAATGGTGCTATATGATGCAATTTGGTACTATTTGATCTCTCAAGCCTAAGATATGGCATGTAATAAATCACACAAGTGGTATCAATATCTAATGAGTGAATATAACGACTAAATAATGATAATGGTTATTTGCTTAGTAGCAAGTACCCTAATGGTGCTACGTGATAACTTTGGTACCAATGGAATTACAAAAGCTAAGTTATGGAATGAGTGAATATATAAGTGAATAAATCGTGTAAAAAATGATAGTGGTTATTGGTTTAGTAGCACATCCTGGAATTGTGCAATATGATACTAGATGGTATCATAGAAACAGTCAATGCTAATATATAGCATGTAATATACCGAACAACTTTTAACAACATTTAATGAGTGTATATATCGAGAAAAAAATGATAATGATTTTTGGTTAAGTAGCACGTGACCGAATGGTTGCCATATGAAACCATGTGGTCCCATTGGAACTTTCAATGGTAATATATTAAACAACCCGTAACATCTTCCATGAATGAATATAACGAGAAAATAATGAAAATAGTTATTGCTTATTAGCACTTGCCTCATTGGTGCCAATATGACATATTAGCCTACCATTGGAACTTTTAGTGCTAAGATACAGCATGTAATAAATCAATGAACTCGTAGCAATGTGCCATGAGTGAATGTAACTAGTAAATAATGATAATATTTATTGTTCAGTAACTCGTGCGTTAATGGTGCCATATGAAACCATGTGATAAAATTAGAACTTTCAATGTTAAGATATGGCGAATAATACATAAAACAAATCGTAACTACTTGCCAGGGTGAATATAACGAGTAAATAATTGATTACAGTATTGGCTTAATAGCACGTATCTTAATGGTGAAATAAGATACAATATTGTACTATTGGAACTCTCAATGCTAAGATAGGCATGTAATATATCAAACAATCATAACAACATGTATCAAGTGATTACAACGACTTAATAATGATAATGGTTATTGGTTTAGGAGCACGTGCCCTAATGATGCCATCTGATAACATATTATACCATTGGAACATTCGAAGTTTTTATATGGCATGTAATTTATCTAACAACTCGTAACAACGTGCCGTGAGTGAATATAACCACTAAGAAATAATAATGGTCATTGTTTAGTAGCACTTGTCCCAATTGTGTCATATGATACCACAATGTACCATTAGGAAATGGCATGTAATTTATCAAACAACTATTAACAATGTACTATAAGGCGAATATAACGAGTAAATAATGATAATGGTTATTGGTGTAGTAGTATATGTGCTAATTGTGCCTCATGACACAATATGGTATCATTGGAACTTTCAGTGCTAAAATGACTTCCCGTTTTTTACAATGCTAAAACTTTTTTGTTATTCTTGTACTAATACCCGTTCTATAAACCGTTATTTACCATGTTATACGCCCTTGAATTATTCAAATTCTACAGTTCATCTTAGGAAGCCCTGTGTAACTTTCTCTCATTTTTGTGATATTCTATTTAAAAACAAGCTTTGTTTGAAATCGCGGTGACACCCTACAGTAATGAGTGTTAAGTTTTTTAAGAATTCTCCAACAAATTGCGAGCCAATTGCGAAGATACATGGCTGGTTTGGAAAGGTCTTGCATCAGATAAGATGTATTTTGATCCTCCGTTTGATAATCTTGATGCAACGAGCCGGAATGATCTGACTGAGTTTCTTCAGGCTCTTTTACCTGTTTCAAGTATTAATTCGCCTGCTACTGTTAATGACCTTGATACAGTCCAGTTTGCAAATAATATTTGAATTTTTTATGTATCTCCTACAACAATTGATGAGGTTATCGATGTTATGCGTAAATTAAAATCTACCATGGCAATAGACCCCCTAGGTTTTCATTCTAAAACTTTGGCTGCTTTCTCTCGCTTGTTAGCCTAATCAATAGCTTGCAATTTTAATTGTTCAATTGTTACTGGTACTTTTCTATCGGCTCTTAAACAAGCAAAGGTTACGCCCATATTTAAAAAAGGTGACCCGAAGACTTTTGCTAACTATCGTCCAATAACATCTTAAATTTTTTTTGCGAAAGTCCTTGAGAGGCTTTTTTTACATTCTGTTTTCCCAATATATATTTTCAAAAGATTTTATAACTACTAGCCAACACGAGTTTCTTCCTAAAAGATCTACTACTACTGCTTGTTGTGAACTCATTAACATGACTCTAAATAATCATGTTGTTGCCGTATACATCGACTTCTCTAAAGCTTTTTATTTAGTTTGTATTGAAAGACTTTTTCGTAAGTGGCCTCGACAACAAGGTAAATATGGTCCACCTTTGTTTTGATTAAAATCATATCTGATCGAACGTATCTACTGTTTAAAAATGTTTGATTTCACCTCATTACCGATGACCCATAGTGTCGGGTACGTCAAGGGTCAATTATTAAACATTTACTATTCTTACTTCTTAAAAAAGATATTGTCTACCCTATTCAACCGGACTCTCCTTTAAAGATACTACTTTATGCTGATGATACTACTTTTCTTGCCGCTTCTCTCGATATCCCTTGTTTGACAGCACTGCTTAATGCAGCTCTTTCTGATCATTATATTTGGGTTAGTTATAATTATTTAATAGTTATTATAGATTCAACTAACGCGATGATCTTCTTTCACGTTATTAGATTAGGTATTCCCGATTTTCTTCCATTATATTTTGATATTTCCCTACTTTCGAGAGTTTTTCTTAAACGTATCTTGGTATAACGATAACCTGTGAAGTTACATGGGATCTTCAACTTGATTTATTAATATCTAAATTGAGCAGAAGGCAGGGTATTATTTCTCGTTTATGTTATTTACCTCGGAGTATCTTCTTTCAGTTTTATTATGCATTGATACACTCTTATCTATGCTTCAGTATCCTGTTTTAGGGGCAAGCTTCTGTCTATAATATTTGTTGAGTACTGAAATTACAGAAATGGTTTTTAAGGACTTATTTTGGCTTGCCAAAAACCTCATCTCTATCGACGAGATTTCATGAACTTAGTAGAACTACGGTTTACCAACTGTATTTCATTTGTGTTTGTGTATTTGTGTTCAAAAGTTCTAACTTATTGTCATCTGTTTATCCCCCTATTGACTTAATCGGTGACTCATAAGCATTTTACGAGATCGAACGGATCTCTTATTCCTCTATTGACGAGACATAATTATCTTCGTCGCTGCCTATCTTATGTGGTCATCAAGTATTGGGCGTATATACCTTTACACTTACGATCATTAATGGATTTCAGAGCTTTTATGAACTTCTTCAACGTTATGCCCTTCAACTACCATCTGAATTTATAAATTAATATGTACAAATATTTGACTAATAAGAATTTCTGATCACTTATCATTTGAGTAGAATTACAATCTATGTACATTTTAGCTATTATAGCCTATACTTTTGTTTATGATCATAATCAATCCACGACGGACGATTGTTGATACTTACATATTTTTTTAATTTAAGTTTTTAGTTATTATTGCTGATGTTTTATATTTTGTTTTGGTTATCTTGTACGAACCGCCTGTGGCCTTTTTTTATCGGTCTTTCGAACACACAGGTAACAGAGGTTCAACTTCCATTTTTTAATGTTTTAAATAAATAGGAATATATATAAATATAAAATATAGCATGAAATATATCAAACAACTCGTAACAACGTGCTACGAATAAATTTAAAGAGTAAGCAATGATAACAGTTATTGTTTAGTTGACATAATTGCGCCATATGATGCAATATGTTACTATTGGAATTTTCAATCCTATTTTATGGCATGTAATTTATCAAATAACTGGTAACAACGTGCTATGAGTGAAAATATCGAGCCGGTAATGATATTGATTATTGGTTTAGTAACATGTATCCTGTTTTTGCCATATGATACAATACGGTACAATTGATACATTACTGTTTATAAAAATCGCAACACCCTGATGGAATAGCCCAATCTGCTATAAATTTGGAGCATTTGCATATCATGGGTCAGAAAAAGAAACCATTAGATTTTCAGGTCAATACAATGCGTTTTATTTTCACATTAGTATCGGGTGAAACCACCGTGGGATGCAATTACAGCCTCGAAACGTCGTGGCATTGAGTCAAACAAGCTCTGAATAAGGGCCTGGGGAATGTCCTGCCATGCTCTGTCTATACGGGTATACAGTTAATCCACAGTTGCTACTGTAGGAGTCTGACATTCCAATCGATGAGCAAACCTGTCCCACACATGTTCGATTGGGTACATGTCTGGTGAACGAACAGGCCAGGGGAACAAGGGCGTCTGATGTGCTTGGAAAAAGGCGAGGACATTTCTGGCCACTTGCGGTCGGGCATTGTCCTGTTGGAATACAGCGCCTAGAAGGTTCTGCAGGAATGGGATGATGTCGGGTTGCAGAACTTCCTTGATGTACTGGTCACTGTTCAGATTGCCATGGATTCTGATCAGACGGGAACGGCCATGGTAACTGATTGCACCCCACAGCATCACCTCTGGCGTTTGTCCTGAATGACGCTGCAAGATGCATTCAGGAAGGTCGCGCTCGCCACGATATCTACTGACTCGTATCCTGCCCTCATGGTACTGCAAGTTAAACATTGACTCATCCGAAAACACAACTTGTTGCCATTCAGCTTGCCACTGTTGGTGTTGATGGGCCCATTGCAACCTGAGTCGCCAGTGGTTTTGAGTCAAAGGAATCCGCAACAATGGTACTCGTGCCATCAATCCTCTGGAAATTAAACGGCGTCGTACAGTGCTAGAAAACATTGTCCTGCCTACTGTAGCACCCCACTGTTGTGCTAACACTGTGGAAGTGGCTGTACGATCTGCTACACACATGCGATAGAGGTGTCTGTCATCTCGCGGTGTCGTCGTGCTGGGTCTTCCTGAGCCTGGTCTTCGGTGTGCCCTGTTCTCTTTGCTCCACTGCCTACATGCACGCATAATTGTCGTTGCATTACGTCCTAGACGAGCAGCAATGTCACGATACGACCATCCCGCTTTTACGCAGACCAATTGTGAGTCCTCTTTAAAGTCTGTCAGCTGTGGATATGGTACCCTTCGTCGTCGTCGAGGCATGGTGTTCTTCAAGCAATTACTCTGAAAATCTAATAATTAATTCTCTGATCCATTGTATGCAAATATTGCAAATTGCATATGGATTAGACCATTCCATCAGGGTGTTGCGATTTTTATAAACAGTAGTGTATTTTCAATGCTAATAAATGACATGCAATGCATCAAACAACTCAAAGCAATTTGCCATGAGTGAATATAAGGAGTAAATAATGATAATGGCTATTGTTTAGTGGTACGTGCCCTAATGCTGTCATATGATACCATATTGTACCAATGGAACTTTCAATGCTAAGATATGGCATGTAATATATGAAACAACTCGTAACATTGTTCTATGAGGGAATATACCGAGTAACTAATGATAATGGTTATTGGTTTAGTAGCACGTCACATAATGGCGCTATATAATACGATGGGCGATTGATAAATAAGGTCTCCATGGCTGTAACTTTTTTAATTGTTAACCGATTTTCAAAACTCTTTTTAGATCGTATACTCAAATTTGTCCTCTTTGTAATGCACTATTCACTTTTCGACATAGTCCCTATCCCCCCTCCACGCATTTTGCTAATGCGTGACTAGTTAGGTGAACCCGTCAGGGAAGGAATTCAAAGTTGTTGTCGACACAAGAATTGTATGGCAGCTTTGTACCCTATTCTGCAGTACGAAAAGGTCTGTCCGCACACGAATCAACACACACCAGAGGCATTGCAGTGCCTACAGTTCAAAGATGAAAAATTGCAGTTCAAAAATGAAAGACTTTGCACATAGCGACTTTCACCATTTCTCAAAGAAGAAGAAGCCCCTGAAGAGACAAGAGTTGGCTCTGACGGCGAGGTAAACGCTGCTATTCAATTCTGGTGTCAACAATAACTCCGGAATTCCTCTCTGACGGGTTCACCCAACTAGTCACGCATTAGCGCAATGCACTGGGGAGAGATGGGGAGTATGTCGAAAAGTAAATGCATTACATAGAGGACAAATATAATTATACGATATAAAAAGAATTATGAAAATCGGTTAACAAATAAAAAAGTTACAGCTATGGAGAACTTATTTATCAATCACCCTTCATACAATATAGTATTCTTGGAACTTTCAGTGCTAAAATATGGCATGTAGTACATCAAGCAAACTGATAACAACGTGCTACGAATGACTATAATGAGTAAATTATATAAATGGTTATTAGTTCAGTAGCACATAGGCAAATGATGTCATAAGAAACCATGTGGTACCACTGTGACTTTCAATAGTAAAATATGGCATGTAATATATCAAATAACCCTCAACGTCGTTTCATGAATGAATATAACGAAAAAATAATGAAAATGTTTATTGTTTATTATTACGTGCCCTAGAGTGTCCTAATATTGACGTATGATAACATATAGTATCAATGGAACTTTCAATGCTAACATGTGGCATGTAATATATTAAATTACTCGCAACAACGTGCCAAGTATGAATTTAAGAAGCAAATAATGATAATGTTTATTATTCAGTAGCTTGTGCATTAATAGTGCCTTATGATACCATTCAATGCTAAGATATGTTATGTAATATATCAAATAACTCGTAACAATTGACCGTGAGTGAATATAACGAGTGAATAATGATAAAGGTTATTGGTTTTGTAGCACGTGTCCGAATGGGCCAAATGTTAATAGATGGTACTATTGAAATATTTAATGCGATGATATAACAAAGAATATATCAACAACTCGTAACAACATGTAATGAGTGAATATAAAGAGTAAATAATGGTTATGATTATTTGTTTAGTAGCACGTGCCCTTATGTTGCTTAATGATAATATATGTTACCAATGGAACTTTCAATGGTAGGATATAGCATGTAATATATCAAACAACTTATTACAATGTACCGTGAGTGAATACAGCGATTAAAAAATGATAACGGTTATTGTTTTAGTAGTATATACCCTAATGGTGCCTTATGATACCATATAGTAACATTGTAACTTTATGTGGGACTTCACCTCGGCACAATGAGTTTCCCGTAACTGAGGATCATGTCAACAATGGTGATGTGGCACGTGCTCACGATAGCTTGACACAATGGCTCTAAAGAGTGGCTATGGTGATGAACTGCAAGCTATAATATAATGACTGTATGGTTAAACATTTACGTTTACATTATACATTTATGCTCCTCAAATATAACGTGTATCTATTAATAATATACATCATCTACTAAATACGTTTCTTTTCTATGCCCATTACTATATATCAAATAACTCGAACTAACATTTAACCCTAGAAAGATAATCTACGTCGAATCAACGTATTCGATTTTTAATAATTGATATATCTCGCTCATATGTAGCGCTACTGCGCTCGCCTTTCCCGCCAACTCAGACGATCCACACAGCTTAAAGGAAACACACGTGGTCCTTAGGTAAGTGCACGACTTTCGTGAATATATAAGTACTCTACGTCTAAGTGACGTATGCTTATCTTTTCGTTAGTTTTTTTGAGACTATTGTGAAAAGAAATATATATATTTTACCACAGTATTACTTGATTTTTATAGGCTGTATTATTACAACAAAATGACATCACAAGGCGGATTACAATGAATAAATTGCCCGCTTATTACAAGAATTGAGCGATGAAGAAATCGAAAGGTCGGACTGTGAAATTGAAGGCAATTTATTCGCGGATGAAGTACAAAGTGATGTCGAAGATTATGAGGTTAATTCACCATTAGCGGAAAGCTCCTTGAGCAATGAAAAAATGTCTCCTATTGATTCTGATAGCCTTGGAAGTACCTCGTCCTGTATTCCCTATACTATTGTTATGCCAAAACATCAAGCACTTTTAAGCAAAAACGATCATCGATGGATAGCTACTAAAGGCTGAACAATTGGTAGGACATCGGCTTCTAATATTATACGAACATCTAGTGGTCCTACTGCACTGAATACTAACTTTATGAACCTTTGAATGCTTTAGTATATTTATAAACGAGGACATTGTGCAAGAGATAACAAAGTGCACTAATGCAGAATTCAGATTTTTTCTACAATGTCATACAGTTGCAAAATAAACACATGAAACATGGCTATGTTTTATGGAATGATGAATATCGAATTATAAACGCATACATTATTTATTATGAAAATGTCATATCTAAACAAGAAAAACCGCTTGGTCGTCATAATTTTCCGAGAAAAATGTGTAATGACTCGATGACTCCATGGATGTTGACTCAAAATTAGTGATATTTTACAAAAAAGACACGCTGAATCACCTACACAACCTGAGCCGAAGAAAAGGAGACATTGGGCCTTTTGTCTATCAAAAATTAGAAGGATGACAAAGTCAATGTGCGACAAATGCAACAATCCCATTTGTGGAGAGCACAAGTCGAGCGGTTGTCCTAAGTGCATTTGAGGCCAAAATTATTAAAAAAAAATTGTTTTTTACTCATATTAAAAGATTACACAAAATTGATTCTATTCAGTTTATATTTAAAATTAAAAGTCTGACGACGACATCTCATATTATTTTAAGCTGGAACAACGTGTTTTAGCACATACGTGGCTGAATTGACGTGTTTCGGGCACATATGTAGCCGAAATGACGTGTTTCGGGAGCAATCATTGCCGAAGTTTCATGATTATCACCGAAAATCAACAAAATAGGAGTTTTGTAAAGTAAGAATTATCCATTTTTATAAACGTAGGAGTAGTGATAATTATATATTGATAAAGATGAATATACTCCTTTAATTAAAATAGTAAAATTAAAATAAATAATAAAAAATAAAAAATAATAATTATAATATAATAATAAAATAATAAAAAAAACAAGGAAAAAGTCACCAGAGTTAAAGTTTAAGTACGAAGAAACACAGAACTTGTGAAGAAACTCAGGACGAAGAAACACAGGTACGAAGAAACAGAGAAGATGTACAGAAGAGACGAACATCAGATGAAAACACAGAAGATATACTGAAGAGATGAAGATCAGATGAAACACAGAAGAAACACAGAAGAGACGAAGATACTGCGAAGAAACGTAACAGGATCACAGGGAGGTACACAGGTCTATGATGGAAGTTCGATGATTCGTGATGTAAATGACTCGTGATGTAAATGACTGTCTTTAATATTAACGTTTTCGGAATTTTTTCACATTTACACAGGTCAGACAAAAAGACAATTAATTACAAGAATAAAAGAACATGAAAGAGCACTTAGAAACAAAGATAAAAACAATCATTTAGTAAACCACTGCATTAACCAAAATCATAATCCGGATTGGAATAAAATCAAAATTATTGGTAAAGAAATAAATTATAAAAAACGATTAATGAAGGAAACTATCAACATTATTTCGAATGAAAAAAATTTAGCCAAGCCATCAATAGAAATTAATAATAAATGGAAATTACTACTAAAAATATAAAAATATAATATCACTTCCCTTACACCCAACAATCCCGATCACAACAATCAAAATAATCACACATTGTATTAGTCAACATTGTTTTATTTTTTTATCATTATCTTCCATTCATTCAAAACTCTAAATCTGATGATGGGAAAAAATCCCGAAAACGTTAATATTAAAGACAGTCATTTACATCACGAGTCATTTACATCACGAATCATCGAATTTCCATCAAAGACCTGTGTACCTCCCTGTGTTCCTGTTACGTTTCTTCGCAGTATCTTCGTCTCTTCTGTGTTTCTTCTGTGTTTCATCTGATCTTCATCTCTTCAGTATATCTTCTGTGTTTTCATCTGATCTTCGTCTCTTCTGTACATCTTCTGTGTTTCTTCGTACCTGTGTTTCTTCGTCCTGAGTTTCTTCACAAGTTCTGTGTTTCTTCGTACTTAAACTTTAACTCTGGTGACTTTTTCCTTGTTTTTTTTATTATTTTATTATTATATTATAATTATTATTTTTTTATTTTTTATTATTTATTTTAATTTTACTATTTTAATTAAAGGAGTATATTCATCTTTATGAATATATAATTATCCATTTTTGTTATTTAAAGACTGTTCCTAATAAAATACAGATAAACCTTAATGTTTTTCATTTATTCATAACAAAATAATATTTAAAGTGATACACTACCACTTATACAAATATTTTATATACACAATCGAAAATATGAGCACTCAGATATATACATGTCGAATTCACGTACGGTTATCTTTAACGTACAATAAAATAAGTTTATCTTTATAGGGTTAATAAGTAAATATAACGAGTAAATAATGATAATGGTTTTTGTTTAGTAGCATGTCACATAATGGCGCTATATAATACGATGGGCGATTGATAAATAAGGTCTCCCTGGCTGTAGCTTTTTTATTTGTTAACCGATTTTCAAAATTATTCTTATATCGTATACTCATATTTGTCTTCTATGTAATGCACTGTTCACTTTTTGACATAGTTTCTATCCCTATCCACGTATTGCACCAATGCGTGACTAGTTGGGTGAACCCGTCAGGGAAGGATTTCGAAGTTGTTGTCGACACCAGAATTGTATGGCAGGTTTGTACCCTATTATGGAGTACGAAAACGTCTGCCCGCACAGGAATCACTACACACCAAAGGCATTGCAGTGCCTACAGTTCAAAGATGAAAAATTGCAGTTCAAAAATGAAAGACTTTGCACATAGCGACTTTCACCATTTCCCAAAAAAGAAGAAGCCCCTGAAGGGACAAGAGTTGGTTCTGACGGCGAGGAAAACGCTGCTATTCAATCCTGGTGTCGACAATAACTCCGGAATTCCTCTCCAACGGGTTCACCCAACTAGTCACGCGTTGGCGCAATGCTTGGAAAGGAATAGAGACTATGTCGAAAGTAACGACTATGTTGAAAGGACAAAGATACAAAAGGAATTTTGAAAATCACTTAACAAATATAAGAGTTACAATCATGGAGACCGTATTTATCAATCGCTCCACGTACAATATGGTACCATTGGAACATTTAATGCTAAAGTGTAGCATGTAATAATTACATCTAACAAACTTATAACTACGTGCCGCGAGTGAATTTGTTGAATAAAATTTAGTAATGGTTATTAGATCAGTAACACATACGCAAATGGTGTCATATGAAACAATGTGGTACCATTAAAACTTTTAATGGTAAAATATGGCATTATAACAACGTGCCAAGCGTGAATATAACGAATAAATATATAATGTATATTGTTATATAGCATGTGCCCTAATGGTGTCATATGGTATTATTCAGTAGAATTGAAAGATATCTCATGTAATATATCAAACAACTCGTAACAACATGTAATGAGTGAACATAATGAGTAAAAAATGATAATGGTTATTTGCTTGGTAGTACATACAATAATGGTGCCTTTGGTAACATTGGAACTAACCATAATGGTGCCTTTGAAACAATCAATGCTTTGATATAGCAAGTAATGTATCATGCTAATGAGTGAATATCGATTAAATAATGATAACGGTTATTGGTTTAATAGCAGATCACATAATAGCGTTATATAATACACTATAGCACCATTAGAAATTTCAATGCTAAAATATGTCATGTAATATATGAAACCACTCGTAACATAACCAAGAACAAATAAAACGAGTAAATAATGATCTGTGTTATTGGTTTATTAGCACGTCATCTAATGGCGCCATATCATACAATATGATATCATTGGAACTTTAAATATTAATATACGGCATGTAATAGATCAATTAAATGGTTCTTTATGATAATTTTGGTAACTTTGGAACTTTCAAAATGTAAGTTGTGACATGTAACTTATCAAACAACTCGTAACAACGTTGCATGAGTGAATATAATGAGTAAATAATAATAATAGTTATTGTTTGATAGCACGTACCTATGTGTGCTATGTTACCCTTGAGACTTTCAATAATAATATATCGCATGTATCAGATCAAATAAATCGTAATAATATGTAATAAGTGAATAACGAGTAAATAATGATTATAGTTATTGGTTTAATAGCACGTCACGTAATGGCGCCATCTAATAAAATATGGTACAATTGTAACTTTCAATGCTAAAATATGGCATGTAATATATCAAACATCTAATAACAACGTGCCGTGTGTGAATATAATCAGTAAATTATGATAATGATTATTTGTTTAGTAGCACGTACCCTAATAGTGCCATATGAAAACTTTGGTATCATTGGAGTTTTGAAAAGGTAAGATTTGGCATGTAGTTTATCAAGCAATTCATAACAACTTGCCATTGAATAATATAACCATTAGATTATGATAATGGTTATTGTTTAGTTGCATGTGCCCTAATGGTGCCATTGGCACTTTCAGTGCTAAGATATGGCATTTAATATATATAACAGCTCGTAACAATATACCATGAGCGAATAAAACGAGTAAATAATGATAATTGTTTTTGGTTTAATAACACGTCACCTAATGGCGCCATATAATACAATATGGTCACTTGGAACTTCCCATGATAAAATATGGCATTTAATATACCAAACAACTCGTAACAACTTGCTATGAAGAAATATAAAGAGGAAATAATGAGAATGGTTTTTGTTTCATTGACCTAACTGTGCTATATGATACAATATGGTACTATTATTAATTTCAATGCTAAAATATGGCATATAATATATAAAACAATCATGTAACAATGTGCCATGAGTGAATATAACAAGTAAGTAATGATAATGATTATTGCTTTAGTAGCACGTGTCCTAATTTAGCCATATGAAAATGTATGGTACCATTGGAACTTCAAGTGAAAAGATATGGCATGTAATTTATCAAACAAATCGTAATAATGTACCACGACATAATATAACAGTAAATAATGATAATGGTTATTGGTTTAATTTCACGTGCCCTAATGGTGCCTATGATACTAGATGGTACCACTGGAACTTTCAATGTTAAAACATGGCATGTATCAACCAACTCTAAACAATGAGTGAATATAACGAAAATATAATGATAATGCTTACTGGTTTAGTATAAACGTACTCTAATGGTGTAATATGATACCATATGATACCATTCGAACTTTCAATGTTAAATATATCATGTATTATATCTAACAACGTGCCATGAGTGAATATAACTAGTAAATAATAATAATGGTTTTTGGTTTAGTAAAATGTGCCATAATGGTGCCATTTGATACAAGATAGCACAATTGAAACAGTCAATGTTATTAAAAAGTGATAAAGATTTTGGTTTATAAGCATGTATCCTAATAGGCCTATATAATAACATATAGTAAAATTGGAAGTTTCAATGCTATTGTTTACTAGCACGTGTCTTAATAGTACCATAAGATACAATATAGTACCATTAGAACTTTCAATACTAAAATATGGCATGTAATATATCAAACAAACGTAAAAACGTGCTATAAATGAATATAAAGAGTAAAAAATAATAATGGGTATTGGTTTTTTAGAACGTTCTATGGCAAACATAGGGTACTATTGGAACATTCAATGCTAATTAAGTCATACAGTTTTTCAAACAAGTCGTAATAAGATGTAATGAATGAACATAACGTGTAAATAATGATAATGTTTATTTGTTTCATAGCACATGCCCTAATGGTGACTTATGATACCACATGGTAGAATTAGAACTATAAATGCTTTTCTTCTTTTTTTTCTTCTTTCTTAACTTTTATTTATTCTTTTCAATGTTCTTCAATGTCCTTTCATATTTTTTTACATTTGATGCGTTGCTCTTACATGTGGGACTTTTTTACAGGGTGACTAGCGACCGGGAATGGTCAGGGAATTTTTATTTTTTAAACCGAGTACAGTCAGGGAATCATAAAATTAAAACTTTTGAACAATGTCAATAATATTCTTTCATGACAGCCCCCTTTTTTGTCTTTTAATAATCAGGAATAATTTTACGTAATCTTTTTGCTAGGCACCCTATCATTCCTAAACGTTTTTATAATTTCATTTTTATATGTTTCATCCTATTACGTTTTTCTCGCCGCCCCCTTGTTATTTCCTATTTGTCCTCCGTCTTGTCCTATCTCAACTGTTCATCTAATTAATCTCATTTGTTCTCTTGTTTGTCAGCCAACTAATTTCGTTACGATACTGCTACGCTACTCGACACTGCTGCTACTGCACGACGATTCTACCATTCGACGGACGACGACGTACCTATTGCAGTCTGCACGACTTTCAGTGCATCGGCGGAATCTCCAAGAAGACAAGGTAGGACTTTTTTAAGTCTTTTAAACTGAGTCGTTCTGAGTAGGTGCGTCCTTCTAAGGACGGCAAAACCCAGCACCACACCTGCTTCATGATGACACCAGGCGCTGCGTCAAAATCTTCATGTACTGTTAAATATGCTGATGGTAAAGTGTTACCCTGTGAACTGGCCTACAAAGATGCGTGTAAGGATCCGAGATTTCTAGCATTTGATATTATCATTAACGATCAACTTGAGGCATTACGTACTGAACTGAACAATAAGTATCTTCAGTTAGAATCAAGGGTGGAAGCACTGTCCAAGGAACTTGGTAGTAAAATTGACAATTTAAAAAAGGATGTTCAAAGTGCAAGTTTACAGACTGCCAATGGCCTCGCTAACCTTGGCAATATTATCAAGGACTTCATAGGCTCTCCTAGTATTTCTGATTCACCCATGATAGTGGAAAATCCTGAAAACGTTTCTACTTGCCTGGAAGTGGCCAACGAAGAAAACGCCTCATTACAAGCTAGCGTAAAAAGAAGGCATGAAAATGATTCTGCCGACAGACTTAGCGAAAATGGAAGCAGTATCCATTATCCTTAAAGATGCTGACGTTAGTGAAGTCAAGTTTACTTCCGTATATAACCCTCCAGGGCACAAACTCGATCCTGGCGACCTCAATGAGCTTTTTGTCCGGACCCATTCCAGTTGTTATGGCAGGTGATTTAAATGCGAAGCACCCTCACTGGAATTCTAGATGCACAAATCAGAGCGGCTCAGTACTTTATAGATACATGTTAGACCAGATTGATACTTCCATCGTCGGTCCCCTTGAAGATACATACTACTGTGATCACTCACCTGTCAGTGATGTGCTTGACATAGCTGTCCTCAAGGGGTTTTTCAAACCATACAACATATACACAGTAAATGCCTTATCATCTGACCACCTCCCTGTTGCTTTAAATTTCGAGGATATAAATATCGATCTGAGGGTAAATCTTCGATACAAGCAAGACTGGAAATTGTTTAGGGAACTTCTAAAAGATAGTAGCATTCCATATCAGGATCCAAACAGCAGCAATAACATCGACGAAAATGTCAAAAATGTCACTCGCACCATTCTCATGGCTTCTGATGCTAGTGCTTCTCCAGTTGATTACAAGCGGCCAGACCATCTTGAGCTTCCTCCCCGCATCAGGCAGACTATTCAGGAAAAAAAATGCTTACAGAAGACTGTGGCAACGTACCAGGCTCCCGCATTTCAAGACGAAATACAACAGGCTATCGCGGAAGACCAGCGAGCAGATCCAGGACTTACGGAATCAAAGGTGGAATGACAAGATAAAGAGTCTCTCCGCCCAAGACAATTCTCTTTGGAATACTGTTAGGGCCCTTAAAAGCAACAGGGCCATTGAACTACCTCCTCTGCTTACAGAAAGCGGCGTTTTTGTTAGCAGTGACCAGGACAAGGCTCAACTCATCGCTGACTCATTGAAAAGTCAATTCAATACGCCCAAGGAGGACTGTCTGCATAATATTACTAGTGAAGTCAAAGAAGTATGTGACAAGTTTGGCTTCTCTCAACGCGCTCTTACTTACCCTAGTATCATTGGCACCTCTGAGATTTTGGACACCATTAAGCACCTGAAAAACAAAAAAGCAGCTGGCATCGACACCATCACCAACAATGCTCTGAAGAATTTGCCTCTTAATGTTGTTTACTTTATCACCAGGATCATGAATGACTGCTGGCTAAACGGTCACTTCCCTAGCGCCTGGAAGGACTCAATTATCCTCACTATTCCCAAGCCGGGACTTGATCCTGCTCTTCCCATCAGCTACAGGCCCATTAGCTTACTGCCAGTGCTCCCCAAGGTCTTTGAGCGAACTATTCTCAAGAGGTTTAACGACTTCTGCGAGGCAAACAACCTTATCCGCGAAGAACAATTCGGCTTCCGCCCAGCTCACTCATGTCAGCTCCAGGTATGGAGGCTTGTTGCTGATTTGAACGGTCCTCTCAATCTTTCTATGTTTGGTGGTATCATCTTTCTTGACGTTCAAAAGGCCTTTGATCAAGTCTGGCATGATGGACTCATTTATAAAATGATTACCTGTGGCTTCCCTGATGACCTGATTGCCTTGGTTCGCTCCTTTCTAAGAAACAGGACTTTCCGTGTAAAGGTTGGGGACTCCTTGTCTGACCCTTGTGATGTTAATGCTGGTGTTCCCCAAGGCTCTGTCTTGGGGCCTGCCTTGTTCAATTTCTTCATCCACGACTTTCCTAGGTTTACACAGTGCAATCTCTACTTGTTTGCTGACGACGGGTCCATTGTGACCTGGGCACGTAATCCAGTCCACGTCATCAGCCGTCTGCAAAAAGCTCTACACCAGTGTGAGAGCTGGTTCTCTAAGTGGCGCTTACAGCTAAATGTTAACAAGTGTAAAGCCATGTTCATCACACGCAAACGCAAAAACCCTCCAAGGCCCCTCTTCCTACATGGTAGGAAGCTTGAGTGGGTTAAGAATTATAAGTACCTCGGAGTTGTGATTGGTTCCAAGCTCAAATGGAACGACCATGTCCAATATTCCCTTAACAAGGCTAAGAAAGCGAGCTTTAGTCTCATCGCGCTTCTGGGGCGAAACAGCGCTCTGAGAGTGGACAACAAACTCTTGTTATACAAGGTAGTGATTCGTGCCATTTTACTTCACGGTATGCCTGCTTGGGCTTCCATTTGCAAATCGAGATGGAAAGATCTTCAGACCTTCCAAAATGTTACCCTCCAGTCCATTGCTCAACTAGATAGAAGAATTGCCAACAATCTTTCTATCTATGAAGATCTGGGGATGACCCACATTGGTTCCTATGTTCAAACACTTCTCAGGAACATGCTGCCCAAGATGGAACATCATGAAAATACCCTGGTTGCTGGTATCCTGGACCACTCACTCACTATCAGGGGTTCCCTCAGGTTTCGAAGATCCCGTCATATCTTGGATGTCAATTTCGAGAACATTAACAAGGCCGAGTTCCCTAACTACTGGATCTGCTAGATCCTGGTTTTTCGGACTCGCTATTCGTCAATCCACAATCCAGTTCTAGTCCCTACCATGAAGGGACTCTTTTCTGGAAGACTTAAAAGAGGTTCATCAGGCTTGTTTCCTACTTCAGTGTAATTCGTTTGGTTTACTTTTTGGGCGAGCGTGTAAAGTGAGTTAAAGGCTCCTGGACCACTCGTACTCCTTTTTCACTACACTGATCGATTGTCGATTGTCGTACTAATTTCATAATTTCAGGATAATTCACTAATATTCTATTTGCTTTTAGAGAATTATCCTTTTTTGCTTTGCCAAAGGATAGGCTCTACCCGAAACGTCAGCTCTTTATTTGATTTTTTTGTTTTATTTTGATCATATTTATATAATTATTATTTTCTTATTTGTTAAATATTATTTTATTTTTCAGTTGTATTTATTAACTATTTATTGCATTCCAGGGTTTTTGTGTCTCGTCCTTTTCTCTTATAAATATCCATTAACTATAAATGCTAAGATATGACATGTAATATATACACAAATCGTAAAATTATACCATGAACAATATAAAG
Organism: Rhysida immarginata; assembly: GCA_023313115.1. Taxonomy (NCBI): domain Eukaryota; kingdom Metazoa; phylum Arthropoda; class Chilopoda; order Scolopendromorpha; family Scolopendridae; genus Rhysida; species Rhysida immarginata. The sequence goes on along the minus strand of JAHWFO010031087.1, from coordinate 91,822 downwards.
AGTAATAAATGATAAAGGTTAACTAAATAAATGGAGTCAGATACTGTGGACAGACGTTAGAATAAAGGAGAGGAAACCACTAATCCACATAAGGTTTTTAATCAGATGGATGCACATTTCGGGAGCCAAGCTGCCTTCTTCAGCATACAGGAGAGCTTCGATCAGAGTAGGTAAGCTATTCTGATGAATTGTGAATCGACAATCGACAATCGAACAGTGTAGTGTATCGGTATTCGTGTGGAACTTGAAGCATAGCTTCCATAATCTCACCCTTCATAATCATATTCCAAGGGAAATACACTGAGCTAGAAAAGAAGCCTGATGTACCCACAAAGTTCATCCAAAGTATGAAAAAAAATTGCCTCCTCTTGGTGGAGGAAAATTTTATTGACGACTGTCTAGACTAGAAGCAGACCACTAGTATTAGATAAAACACGACTTAAGTATGAACCGTCAACTAAATAGAGGTATGAAAGAGATAGCCAAAGAATTTTGTCTGGGGATAGGCTACAGAAGCACAGACACTTTGGGAAGACGATTGGGGAACCCCAAAGATACGATACCGACAGAAAATAGACCAGGTGTTTATAAACTTCCTTGCTCCAAATGTGAGGCAGGGTACTATGGGCAGTCACGGAGAGCTGTGCTCACACGGATTAATGAACACCTGACGCACATAAAGAACGGTAAATACGGTATCTCTAGATTTGCGGACCACATCTTAGACCAGAAACACGATTTCCGGCGGGAAGATTTCAACATCCTGCACAGCACAAGAGACCCAAGGCTCCTGAATTTTTTGGAGTCCTATGAGATTAGCTGTGAAGACTCTGCAAGACTTCTGAACAGCGATGGAGGCCCAGTGGATGTTACCCAGCTGAGAAACATTGGAAAACTGATTAGCCTACCAAAATTGACCAATAGCAGAAACACCCGAACTGAAGATGACCTGCAAATGACGACCAATGACGACCAAGGATGACGAACCAATCATATCCCTATTTAACTGTTCTTACTTTTTTATGAATTTGTTAATATTTTTTAATTGGCTATTGTTTTCAATATAACATCTTGTAACTTATTCACAATTCATCAGAATAGCTTATCTACTCTGATCAAAGCTCTCCTGTATGCTGAAGAAGGCAGCTTGGCTGCCGAAATGTGCATCCATCTGATTAAAAACCTTATGTGGATTTGTGGTTTCCTCTCCTTTATTCTAACGTCTGTCCACAGTATCTGGCTCCATTTATTTATTGTTCTCCAGGTTCCATAAACCATGAGCCAATTGGAAAGCTTAGGACCAACAATTGTGAGTAAGAAATTTTTCAAATTATGTTACATTGTTAAAGCGTTAAAAGCGGATATTTGGTTCTTAACAAGTTGTAAAAGACAAGGTGTGTTTCCGAAGTTCATCCAGCACGTAAAATGTAAAGTTCCCTCAAAAGTGTCGCTCAGCATGAAACGGTCGTTTTTGAACTTTTCTATCAATAACGTATTTTCGAAGTTAAGCAAGATGGAGTTGAAACTCTATCACACTCACCTTTATCTTGCTGATCACCTTTGGCCTTTAGAATTTAAGTTCAGTATGAGGAAGATCCATAGGGTTAACAGTCACAAGATTAAAAAGAAATATGAAGGTCTACATAGAAAACTCCATTTCTTAACCAATGTGCCCTCCAGATATAATAACAACAAACCTAAAGTAGTTAAGAAGTTAGATGTTGTCATCAACAAGTCTCAAGCCTCCTTTTTTCCTGAAGAAATGAATTATCTTGAAAAAGGGTTAATGTTCGCATGTGAAAATACTAGACAAGACCTACTTGACTCTGTTTCAGCTACTTTGCAACGACATCCCTGTCTAAACCCTAGTATGGATGATGACCTAAGGAACCGGTTACAAAAGAAGTTAACAGAAAATGCCCTAAACTACAAGAGACCCAAGGGTCACTCTAACTTAACTTCGATCTCCAGACAGCTAAAAGAGAAAAACGTGTTTTATCTAAAGGATGATAAGTCTAACCATGTGGTAGTTGTAGATAAAGATACATATTTTCAAGAAATCCAAGATATGTTAGATGTTGGTCCTTACCAAGAACTACCAAACAATCCGTTAACTAAGTTAATCACGGACACAAAGGACTGCATTAAAAAAATGTGTGTATATCCTCAAAGACAAAAATCCCAGTGAACTGATGCCCACCAATCCGATGCCCCCACGTCTATATTGCCTTCCAAAAACCCACAAAGAAGGCAGCAAATGGAGACTCATTGTGAACAACATTGACTCACCAACGGACCCCCTGTCCAGGTATATTTTAAAAAATTATTTACTCAAGCTTATGTTAGATGGACATGATTTCACCGTTAAAAATTCTTTGGAGCTGTGCCAGAAACTGAACAATACGCGGTTGAATTGCGATGATATGTTAGTCTCCTTTGACATTGAGTCACTGTACCCGAGTATACCTCTGGGAAAAGCCTTGGATGTCCTTGAGGATACGATGTATGAAAATGATTGGCCTTTGGGTGTAGTGATAGATGTCATACGTGTGATTAAACTTATAGTGTTCAACAACGTATTTGTGTTTAACAACATATGGTACAAGATGACAGATGGCACCTCAATGGGGAGCAGCATCAGTCCATTCATCGCCAATATTTATGTAAGGAAGTTGGAAAATCGTGCCATATCAGAATTTAGATATTTCCCTAGTGTGTGGGTTCGCTATGTCGATGATATCTTTACAATTTTTAACGCCGAAGAAAACATAGAGCAATTTTTAAACAGTCTGAACAAATTGCGCCAGAATATCAACTTCACCATTGAATTAGAAGACAATGGCAGCCTTTCTTTCTTGGACCTCAGGATATCCCGGAATGACCAAAAACTGGACTTCGACATCTACCGGAACAAGAATTTCGTAGCTAATTATATTAGAAACAACTCCAATCACTGCCACCAACACAAACTCGCGGCCTTTATGCACATGGTGTACAGAGCCCATACTATTCCTCTGAATGCTGAAAACAAGAGGAAAGAAATCAAAACTATAAAAGAATTTGCCACACAAAATGGATTCCAAGAAACAATAGTTGACAGCATCACAAAGAAGATAAAACGTAAATTAGCAGTGAAGGAAATAACCACACTAAATACAATTAAGAAATCAGAGACAAGAGTGATTTTACCGTATAACCATCAACTAAATAGAGGTATGAACAAGATAGCCAAAGAATTTGGTCTGGGGATAGGCTACAGAAGCACAGTCACTTTGGGAAGACAATTGGGGAACCCCAAAGATACGATACCGACAGAAAATAGACCAGGTGTTTACAAACTTCCATGCTCCAAATGTGAGGCAGTGTACTATGGGCAGTCACGGAGTGCTGTGCTCACACGGATTAATGAACAGCTGACGCACATAAAGAACGGTAAATACGGTATCTCTAGATTTGAGGACCACATCTTAGACCAGAAACACGATTTCCGGCGGGAAGATTTCAACATCCTGCACAGCACAAGAGACCCAAAGCTCCTGAATTTTTTGGAGTACTATGAGATTAGCTGTGAAGACTCTGCAAGACTTCTGAACAGCGATGGAGGCCCAGTGGATGTTACCCAGCTGAGAGACATTGGAAAACTGATTAGCCTACCAATAGCAGAAACACCCGAAGTGAAGATGACCAGCAAACGACGACCAATGACGACCAAGGATGACGAACCAATCATATCCCTATTTAACTGTTTTTACTTTTTATGAATTTGTTATTATTTTTTAATTGGCTATAGGTTTCTATATAACATCTTGTAAATTATTCACAATTCATCAGAATAGCTTACCTACTCTGATCGAAGCTCTCCTGTATGCTGAAGAAGGCAGCTTGGCTGCCGCAATGTGCATCTATCTGATTAAAAACCTTATGTGGATTAGTGGTTTCCTCTCCTTTATTCCAAAGGTTAACTGTTTAATAGCACTGGCTCTACTTGTGCCATATAAAAAATATGTTTCCATTGGAACTTTCAATACTAAGATATGTCATGTAATATATCAAACAACTCGTAACAATGTGCTATGAGTGAATATAACTAGTAATTAATGATAATGGTTCTTAATTGAATAACACGTGTCCTATTGGTGCCATGTGAAACCATATGGTACAATTGGAACTTTCAATGCAAATAAAAACATGCAATATATTAAAAACAACTCGTAACAACATGTATTGAAAGAATATATCGAGTAAACAATAACAATGGTTATTAATTTAGAAGAACGTATCCTAATGTTGCTATATGATAATTTATGGTACCATTGGAAGTTTCAATGATAACATATGGTATGTAATATATCAAACATCTCGTAACAACTTGCCATGAGTGAATATAATAAGTAAAAAATTATAATAGTTAATTTTTATTTCATTTTCATTCAATGTCTAGATATTACATGTAATATATCAAAGAACGCGTAACAACCGGTAATGAGTGAATATAACGAGTAAATAATGATAATTGTATTGGTTTTATAACACGTGCCCTAATTTTGCTATGTGATATAAAATCGTAGCATTGGAGCTCTCAATAATAAGATATGGCATGTAATGTAATAAACAACTCATAACGACTTGAATAAATGTAAATGTAATGAATAAATAAGGATAATGTTATTGATTCATTAGCGCGAGTACATTAGCGGTCTCATATGATACAATATGCTAAAATTTGGACTTTCAATGCTAAGATATGGCACGAAATATACAGGGTGTTTTAGATTTGAGTAGAGATTTTCTGGGAGTTGATAGAAGAAGTCTTAAGAAGTATTTTTTGCCATATGAACATTTGGTCCGCACGGAACTTACAATACTGCATTGAACAATCAAATAACACCGGGACACAGTGTGCGATGGTAAGCCTAAATTATTTTTTTTAACAATTACCACAAGCATTTTTTTGTATTACTTTTACTGTAATTGTTCCAAATGACCACCATATGCTTCATAGCACAATTCGCAACGCCTTATGATGGAACGATGGACGCTTGGAAACAGTTGATTAGCACGGTCGCTGATGTCACCTGCTACCGCGTCAACGCGAGCTGCCAATTCTTCTTTGCTTTCTCCGGTACGGAGTACACCATTGATTTTATGCTTCACCATAAAAAAATCCATCTATGTTAGATCTGGCGGTTCAATCCATCGACCAGGATATGTCTCATTAAGGTAATCTCTAACTGCTCTTGTGTAATGTGAAAGTGCGCCGTCCGTTTGTAACCACGTCAGATGTCTGGTCATTAGTGGAACATCTTCAAGAAGACCAGGAAGCTCCTCCTTCTGGAAACCAAGGTATGTTTGCCTGTCAAGACGGCATGGTAGGAGATATAGCCCAATCAGGATATTGTGAATCATGCCAGCCCAAATATTCAGCGAAAAACGATGCTGAAAACTGTTAACATGTGTTGCACGTGGGTTGACCTGAGACCACAGATGACTATTTTAGGTATTCAACATCCCCTTTTGCGTAAACGTTGCCTCATCTATCCACAAAACCATGGAAGGAAAGTCTGGAATCCTATTCTGTTGCTGCATAAACCATTCCGATCATTGGGACATAATTCCCGCACCTTTCGAAGCTTGAACAAAGGTTTCAGGTTCTCGTGTAAAATGTTCCATAAAGTGGTACGACCAGTATTCAGAGCAGCTCCGACCGCACGAATACTTGTCAATGGATTTGGGTTAAACCTTTCTAAAGCTTTTTTCAATAATTCAGGGGAGCCTAACCACCGATGACGTCCACGTTGATGATTATTATGAGCGAATGCGCCTGCTTCTCTCAGACGACGATCTACGGCGCCAAATGTTCGTGAAATGAGAAGAATTCTTTTGGGATAATGTTCAGCATACAAACGCCTTGCACCATTCATATTACATGCACACAGCGACACAGATGCATGTCTGCGTAATCATACCATGTAAAACGATTCATACTGTTTGTTTAACTTTACACATATAAAAATTACATCAAGTGAACTTTTTAAAACAAATCTTTACCTACTGCTTTCCCAGAATGCGATTAGTTCATTTACATAAAAGTAATCGTATTTTACAAAGGAGTTGGATACCATGGAATCTCGTGGACGAAGTTTGTCTTAAGAATTTTCAACAAACAAGCACGTGCACCTTGAAATTTCTTTGCAAACAATTACTTTAAAAGTTATTACAGTAGGATGCTTGTGTTAGGTGTTAAAAAGAAAATAATCTAGCCCTGCCAGCGCAAACGGCGTGTTGGTGTCATTTGATTGTTCAATGCAGTATTGTAAGTAAATGGAGCTGCTGGAACCCCAAGTTCATATAATAAAAAATACTTCTAAGGACCTCTTCTATCATTTCCCAAAAAATCTGTACTCAATTTTAAAACACCCTGTCAATGAAACATCTTGTAACAATGTACCATGAGTTAATATAACGAGTAGTAATGATAATTGTTATTGGTTTAGTAGCACGTGCCCTAATGGTCCCATATCATAACATATGTTACCATTGGAACTTTCAAAGCTAAGTAATACATATGGCTTGTAATTTAGCAAAAGCTAAGATATGGCATGTAATATATCAAACAATTCATAACCACTTGTAATGAATTAATATAACGAGTAAATAATGATTATGGTTTTTGATTTAGTAGCACATGCTCCAGTAGTGACTTATGTTAACATATACAACCTCTCACAATTAAATTCAGTGAGTGAGTTCACACAACAAAATGCAAAACAGATAGAACCACATTTATTGTCTTTCGAAATAATCACGTTGGAAGGCAATGCTCTTTTGGGATCGGGTGTATAGTTCCTAGAAGCTCCTTAGTGATTTCCTGAAGTTTACATGTCACATTTTGCTTGAATGTCTGGAATGTCCGCAAATATGTGACCCTTTTAGGCCCGTTGAGGCTTCGGAACAAGAAAAAGTCTGCTAATGCAAAGTATGGGGAATAAGGTTGATAAGCTCTGTATACTGTTCCAGAAACTGTTCCACGAATACGGCAAAGTTGCTCTTTGATCCAGTATCCACAGTTACGTACGCACGCTACACCTTCAACTGAAGAAACTAGCATCTGCTGAACCATTGCACGCACAAAAGTGACTTTTCTGAACTTGCTTTAACAATGAATGTGCTTGTGTTCGCATGCATTTTTACTCGCGTAATAATCGCACAGATTAGGGTGTGTTGTCATTCACCTAACTTAATTCTCAGAGGTTGTATTTCTATTGGTACTTTCAATGCTAAGATATAGCATGTAATATATATATAAACTCTTAACAACCTACTATAAATAAATATAACGAGTAAATATTGAAAATGGTATTGGTTTAGTAACACGCACCCTAATTATGCCATACGATACAGAAACCATGATTCATTATCACTTGAGGTATACCGAAAGCCTAAGAACGGATTGAATTACATACCAAGCGATTCCAGCCACCCTTGGAATCAAAAAATATCTACTTTCATTTCGATGATTGACAGAGCTATTAATCTCCCACTAAGTCAATCCTCATTAAAAAAGGAAATTTCTTTGATTCAGAATATTGCTGTTAAAAATGGCTATAGCACACGTACTATCACCGATTTGGTCAGGAAGAGGAAGTTAAAAAAGTTCATGGACGAAATTACTACTCTCAACCGGACTAAAAAAAGAGGGAGAGTCATATCCTTACCTTACAATAAATCATTAATCAAAGGTCTGAATTCTGTCTTTAAATCTTTTAATATTTTGTTATCTTTTAGCAATCCCAGACCAGGCATTTATTACCTAACCCAAAAGACCCGATTCCACCACTACAGAAATCAGGAATATATGAAGCCAGATGTTCTCTATGCCCCATGAGATACAAAGGACAAACTTTCCGTAATATTGAAACAAGATTCGAAGAACACATGAGACACACAAGATATGGTAGAGGGAATCAGTCATCCATAGTCAAACACTCTCTAGATACCGGGCATGAATTTTGTATTAAGCAATGTAAAACTTATTGAGTCAATAAACAAGAAGCACGTTCTGGACGCCTTCGAAAGCTTAGCCATTCAAAAAAACCGATAAAAAATTATTACTTATCTTAGATAGGGGTCCTATTAGCGAATCACCATTGACCAAATGGGCGACGCACTTACCCAATCAATAAAATTCAGTTGGATCTTTTTGTCTTGATTGGCTTCTGTCCGTTTTAAATACTCAGCATGTTCTATTTCAAGTCAGTTCTCTCAAGTTCTCTCGAGGTGCTCCTTGGCCGCTGAATTGATGAAAGCAAAACTTTAGAAAAGCGCTTACAGACTCAGGTTGTATTTTTTCATTTTATTTTCTGTCTTTTTCTTTTTGTTCATTTCCTGTTCATTTGGAAAAAGAGTTTTATTTCATTCTCAAGTTAATCATAAGATGTGGTAAGTAATTTATCCAACAAGTCGTAACAAATAAAAAATGATTATTGCCAGTAAATTATTATAATCGTTATAATCGTTTACTAGCACGTACCCTTAATGTGCCATATGATATTATATGGCACCATCGGAAACTTTAAATATTAAGATATAGCATGTAATATATCAAACAACTCGTATAAATGTACCATGATTGAATATAACAAGTAAATAACAATAATGGCTTTTGGTTTAGTAGAACGTGCAATAATAGTGCCATATGGTACTAGATGATACAATGGAAACAGTAAATGTTATGATATATCATGTTATATATCAAACGGCTCGTAACAACATGTAATGAGTTAATATAACGAGTTAATTATGATTATAGTTATTTATTTAGTAGCACGTGATCTAATGTTGCTATATGATACAATATTGTACCGTTGCTCCTTTCAATGCCAAAATATGGCATGTATTATATCAACTAACTTGTACCAATGCATTAGGAACGAATATAACGAATAAATAATGATAATGATTATTGCATTAGTGCCACGTGCCTCAATGGTGCCATATGATAACTTATGGTACAATTGGAAATGATAACGTTCAGCCTACAAACGCCTTGCACCATCCATGGTACCAGCAGCACCGAGACATCCATGGTACCAGCAGCACCAGTCTGCATAATCATTCCATATAAAACAATTCACACTGTTTGTTTAATTTTACACATAGAAAAAGTACATCAAGTGAACTTTTTAAAACAAATCTTTACTTACTGCTTTCCCAGAATGCGATTAGTTCATTTATATATGGACTTATCGCATTTTACAAAGGGGTTGGATACCATGGAATCTGGTTGACGAAGTTTGTCCTATAACTTTTCAACAAACAAGCATGTGCACCTTGAAATTTCTTTGCAAACAATTACTTTTAAAGTTATTACAGTAAATTGCTTGTGATAAAAAGAAAATATGGTAGATTAGAGCTCTCACTAATAACATATTGCATGTAATATATCAAACAACACATACCAACATGTAATAAGTAAATATATATATGCGTAAAAAATGATAATGGTATTCATTTATAAGCACGTGTTTCAATGGACTCATACTATATAGTAAATTTAGATATTTCAATTCTAAGACAAGGCATGTATTATATCAAACAACTCGTAACAAGCGCCATGAGTGAATATAACGAGTAAATAATGATAAAGGTTATTTGCTTACTATTACATGCCCTATTGGTGCCTATGATACCATATGATACCATTGAAGCTTTCAATGTTAGCATATATCATGTATTATATCTAACGACTTTTAACAACGTGCCTTGAGTGAATATAACGAGGAAATGATGGTAATGGTATTAGCTTTGTAACACATGCTATAATTGTGCTATATGTTGAATTATGGTAGCATTGGAGCTCTCAATAATAAGATATGGACGAAATATATCAAACAACTCATAACAGCATGTAATGAGTAAATAAAATGAGTAAATAATAATAATTGTATGGGTTTATAGGCACGTGTCCTAATGGTCTCATATGAAACTATGTGGTATAATTGGAAATTTCAGTGCTAACATATGGCATGTAATATATCAAATACCTCGTAACAGCGTGCTATGAGTGAAAGTAACGAGTAAATTATGATGAAAGTTATTGGTTTGTAGCACGTACCCCAATTTTGCCATATGATAACATATGGAAGCATTGCAACTTTCAATGCTAATATATGGCATTTTATTTATCAAACAACTCGTAACAACGTGCCATGAGAGAATATAACGAGTAAACAATGATAATGGTTATTTGTTTAATAGGCTATGTCTTAATAATACCATAAGATACAATATTGTACCGTTGGAACTATCAAAGCTAAGATATGCCATGTAGTTTATCAAACAACTCGTAATAAATTGTAATGAGTTAACATAACGAGTAAATAATGATAATGGTTATTTATGTAATAGCATAATCCTTAATAGTGACTTATGATACCATATATTACAATTGGAATCAGTATATTATATATATTATACGCTTCAGTATTAAGATATAGCATGTAATATATGCAACAAATCGTAAAATTGTACCATGAACGAATATAAAGAATAAATAATGATAAAGGTTTATTGTTTAATAGCCCGTGACCTAATTGTGCCATTTGATACAATATTGTACCAGTGGAAGTTTCAAAGCTAAAATATGGCATGTAATGAACCAAAAAACTCGGAACAACGTGCCATGAAAGAATATTAAAAGTATATAGTGATAATGGTTATTAGTTTAGTAACACGTATCTTATTGCTGTCATATTATACAATTGGAATTCTCAATGCAAAAAATGGCATGCAATATGTAATGAGAAAATATAAAGAGTAAACAATGGCATTGGTTATTAATTAATTAGCACGTGCCCTAATATTACTTTATGATAATATATGATAGTATTGGTAATTTTATTGTGAAGATATGGCATGTAATGAATCACACAACACGTAACACTTTGCCATGAGTGAATATAATCAGTAAAAAATAAAAATTAACAATTAGTTGTTAATTTTTAGTAGGACGTACCTAATTGTGCTAAACTGATACTAATGGTACCGTTAAAACTTTCAATGCTGAAATATGGCATGTAGTTTATCAAACAACTTGTAAGTGAACAGCGATTAAGGGAAAGAGTTTTTAAACAAACACGTTCAAGATTATTTTAAAGAACTCAACATCGATTTCTTCACAACAGAATCAGATTTGAAAGCTGTTACAATTGAACGATTCAACCGTACGTTAAAAACGAGGATGTTTAAGTTTTTTCCATTTACCAACAAACAGATACATCGACGTCATACCTGACCTCGTGTTAAGCTACAACCACCGCAATCACAGAGCCCTGGGTATGGCACCAGCTGATGTCAATGAACGAAATGCCCAAGCTCTATGGTTTAAAGAACAGAGTTATTATACAGCAGCACCACAAACAAATCCAAGGTTGCAAGTCGGCGATCACGTACGTATCTCGAAAGTGAAAAACATATTTGATAAAGGCTATCTTCTAAACTGGACAGAGGAGGTGTTTGAGGTTTCAAAAAGCATTTATAGTAAACCTGTTGTGTATAAAATTAAAGATTACAATGGCAACGAGGTCTCAGGTGTATTCTACAACCAGGAGTTACAAAAGGTGAAAAAACCCGAAGTTTTTAACATTGAACAGATTATTCGCTGGCGCACGAGGCGTGGTGTTCGCGAAGCTTTTGTGAAATGGCAAGGTTACCCAGCCAGCATGAACAGTTGGGTACGAGAGATTGATCTTTTAAATGCTTGACAAGAGGCTATTGACAGCAGTTGGGACCGAGTACAGCCATCATGTATGAAGACACGGATTTTTATGTTACGCTACCATCAAATACACCTACGGGTGATCAAATTCATTCCTATACAACAGCTCATTTTATCACAAGATTGCCGAGTACGCTACGTTTCCAAGGGCGATGGGAGGTTGGTTTATCGGAAACACATTTCCCTGCCCGCTTCAAGAACATTACGACTGTAAACAACACTTTCGAAATAGGTTTCAAGGCTGATCACATAGATGAACAAATCGATTTCAGCATTGTTTCACCAGTAAGAACTCCGACATTCCAGACTTTCATAATCGAAGTTGAATTGGTGTTACAAGCCTATTTGAAAGATACTCTCATTTACCATAACCCGTCTTTAGACCTAAACGTCATCATGAGTTTGCCGCTGAATGTCGGGATTCGTTTTAACACGCCCGAATTCTGTAAGTTGTTCAATGTTTCGCCAAACATTCTCTACGAGGACCGTTTATCTCTAACTCCGGATTACAACCTGCCGTTTAAGTGGGTATCCGATTTTTCTGTTACGTTTAGGTATCCCAAGTCGGCACCTCTTTATCAAAAAATTTTTGAATTTAAGAGTACTAAACTGCAAAATAGGGAAGCCGCAATTGATTTTCTAAAAGATAGTTTTAGAAAGGCGGGCGTCGAGACAATAATTGTTAATGATCTTGCATTGTTTAGGGGTCCTCAACGCAGTTCATCCAATTCCCAGCCGCTGTCAACAATGGATTTATACCGGCTAGGTTTCTGAACAAGACATTGAAAACACCTATTACTATGCCCTTAAACGACACAGAAGACGGTTTTAGCAGCTGTGTTATTTTTGATCCGCCTGACACTCCAGAACGAGTGCAACTTAAAAATTCCCGAGGGGTATTATGATAGTCGTAGCGATGTTGTCGAGGCGCTCGTTAAGTTGATTCCATTGAAAGAACAGGCTTTTTACAAAATCAATCTCACAGTTAACAAATGTTTTCATTTCAAATGCACAGAAGGTCGCTATATTAGTTTTAGCGAGGGTTTATGTTACACATTGGGTTTACAGGCTGAACTCGCCGGCCTAAAACTCGTTATTGGTGAGGGTTCAATCCCGACAGATCTTACGCGTGGCATACATGGTTTTTTTTTGTATACAGACATCATACAACCGCAGGTCGTGAGTAACACATTCGCTCCGCTCCTACGAATCATACCCGTTTCACATGCTAGACGAGAAGTGATTTATCAGACTTTTCATTCACCCGACTACTTTCCCTTAAGTAAAAACGTCATTGACGCGATTGAAATTGCGGTTCATTCCGACCACGGTGATTTACTTGCGTTTTTAACAGGTAAAACCATAGTGAAATTACATTTTCGTAAGAAACAACTGTAGTGCGAGGTTGATTTCTTTTTTTTCTCCTCCTTCAAGATGCATATCCCCTATCAGCCGAGCCAGGAAGTAATATCGCGTTACTATTTAAACCAGAGAGGGAATGGTTTACCTGTGTTTAGAGGGTCGGTTTTCCAGAGAGGCAACGGGATTGGTTCAGTATTTTCAAATCTGTTTCACATGGCAACACCTTTACTCAAATCCGTGGATAAGATTCTCGGTCGGCATGCCCTAAAGGGTGGTGTTTCCGTTTTTAATGATGTGATACAAGGTCAAAATTTTAAACAGTCGCTGTCATCGCGTATGAAAGAAGCTGGAGGTAATGCCCTGCAGGAAATAGGTGCTAGAGTTCAGAGAGGTAGAGGTCGCGTTAAAAGACGAAATTCGACATTTCCTACTCATTCACATGTAAAACGACCCAGAGGGAGCAGCGTGGAGAGCTTTCTAAAGAGTGAATACAGATAAAGAAGTCGAGTGCAGCGTTCAAAAAAACTGAAAAACGGGCAGAAGAAACAGAAGAAGAAGAGGAAGAAACAGAAGAAGTCGGCAAAAACACAGACAAAACTACGTTCTAAGCCGATTTTAAACATACGTCCTTTATCATCGGTTTTTGCCTAATACATACGTAATCATGACATCCATGATACACCAGATGAGCACTGAATGTCTCAACAGGGATCTCGACATTTTTCGATACCTCACACGAGCGGCCAGCAAGAAAAGCGACACATCACGGGGTACCAGCCAACAGCCATCATCAGCCAAGACGGCCCTATTGAATTCTACGTACCTGGTTTGGCAGATTTTTACACGGATCTCGATCAATCTACATTAAACTTAGAAGTCGTTATCAACAAAAGGGACGGACCGTTACCAGCTGGTGATAAAACAGGACCTGTGAACCTTTTCTTACATTCGCTATTCTCACAAGTCGATTGCTATCTAGGTGATACGTTAGTTAGTTATAGTAATAACTTATATCAGTACAGAGCTTATTTTGAAACTCTTTTGAACTATGGGCAGACTTCTAAACAAAGTCAACTCACAACAGCCGGGTATTGTAAAGACACGAGCAGTAAAATGGACAATGTTGACGATGCAAACAATGGGTTTAAGTTACGTAAAAGACTTGTATGAGACGGTGTTTACTACATGGAAGGCTCGCTCCATTTAGACATCTTTCGACAGGGTCGGTTTCTACTAAACTCTACGGATTTTCGTCTAAGGCTTTACAGAAGTAAACCCTCTTTTGCTCTGATGTCTGATGTAGCTAACCCAAATTATCAGATTACAATCCGAAAAGCAACGCTGAATGTCGAGAGAGTTAAAGTTAACACAGCCACGCTATTAGCACATGCAAAGACTCTGCAAACCACTAACGCGTTTTACCCTATCGGACGGGTTGAAATGAGGTCCGTGAGTATTGCTACGGGAACTAGAAATCACGTCATACAGAACTTCATTACGGGTCAGATTCCGCCCCGGTTTATTTTTGCATTTACATCGAGTGAAGCCCAGAATGGTTCTTTTACTTCGAATCCATTCAACTTTCAACATTTCAATCTATCTATTTATTTCTTCTCCCTCTCGTTGGATACTCATGCAATACCTTTAAACCCTCTGACGCCGAATTTTTCCTCTGGGTAATACTTGAGAGAGTTTGTTCATTCCATGAAAGCACTTGGGATTTGGAAAGAAGACAGAGATGTTGACATCAGTCAGTTCGATTACGGTTCTGGTTACACGTTTCTGGCCTTTGATCTTTCGGGGGACAGGAATTATTATACAGCTAGATATAACCTTATACGTAATGGTACGTTAAGCGTTGAAGTTCAGTTTTCCGAACCTTTGTTGGTGTAGGAACAAATATATTAAAAAAACACTGCTGATTATAAAACAAACGTGAATAAGTTTTATTCCTTCACTTTTGAAAATACATAATAGAATGCTGCTTGTTGTTTGTTTCTTTTCCTCTCTTTGTTTAAAGAACAATGGTCATACACCTCAATCAATAAACACTCAGCAACAATGTCACAAGCATCAGTTACATAAAATTAATTTCCTATTATTATTATATTCATTAGCATTATCATTTGTGTCTTTATGATAGAAACTAAATTAAATAACAAAAGACTATTATTAACCTACAATATTCCCCCTATTTTGTTATTTATGGTACAGTCCTTAAACATAAAGCTTCTCGAAATCTTTCAAAACTATTTCTCGGTAGAATCTTTGTAAAAATATCAGCCAAATTATTTGCTGATGAGATATGACGTAAAATCAGTTCATCATTCTCCACTGCTTCTCGTACAAAACGGTAACGAATGTCAATGTGTTTGGTTAAAATTCGTTCCCCACAGTCTCTGCCAAATGCTATAGCTGCTTGATTATCGCAATATACGGTAGCTTGAGGGTTCATACCTAACCATGACATCTCAGCTACAATTGAAGATATCCATCTTAGTTCTGCTATGGCTGAAGACAAACTAACATATTCTGCTTCCATTGTAGAAAGAGCTATACATCGTTGCTTTGAAGTGCGCCACTGGAATGGAAAACCATTGATTAGTAATATGTAACCACTCCAGGATTTGCTATCGTCAATGGACTGCGCCCATGATGCATCTGTATATAGTACAAGTCCATTGTTCTGAATTGAAGTTTTATCAATTGTAAGACTAAGATTCGATGTCGCACATACATAGTTCAACACTTCCTTTACTAATTTCCAATGATACCAACTATAATTAGTATTATACAGCGAAAGAGCTGTTACAACAAAACTGATATCCGGTCTTGTCTTATTTGCTAAATACATTAATGATCCTATAACTTGGTGATAAGGTACATTCAATAATTCCGGATCTTTCATTTCTTTTAAGTTTCCTTGACTTAACTGTATACCTACACGTAAAGGTTTTTGAAGGAATTGTTCCTTCAATGTTGAATTTCTCACGAAGACTGTTAATATAATTTTGTTGTGAAAAAGAACATTTGATTTCATCTTGTTTCACTTCAATTCCCAGAAACTTATTGGATGGTCCCAGTTCAACAATTGTATAATATTCTTTTAATCGGTTCAATGTTAACTTTAGTGCTTCTGAATTTGCTGCAAAGATCATCATGTCATCTACATATACTAGTATCACACACATTTCTTCAATGTAGTAAACACAATTGGTTGATTTCAGTCGCCAAAATCCCATATTTGAAATGTTTCATCAAGTTCTTTAAACCAACAACGACCTGATTGATGTAAACCGTAGAGTGCTTTGTTTAATTTCCAAATTATATTTGGTTTGGTATATCCAGGTGCTGGTCTCATGTATGTTGTTTTATCTAAATCTCTATATAAATAGGCTCCTTTTACATCCACTTGAGTATATATCCATCCAAATCCTATGATAAGTACCGCAAAGAAGAAACTTACTAAAGCAAAATTCACAATAGGTGAATATTTTTCTGAAAAATCTTCTCCTATGCGTTGTGTAAAGCCTTGTGCCACTAATCTTGCCTTTAACTTTGTAATCTTCCCATGTACATCTCTATTAATAGCGTACACCCATTTACATCCAACTACTTTTGATGCTTCTGTAGCAGGTACTTCAGTATACACATTTCTTTCATGTAATGTCTCCATTTCTCTATCCATTGCATGTTTCTATTCAGTTGCATGCGTAGATTTAATAGCTTCTGGATAGCTTTTAGGTACTTCAATGCAATATACTTCAGTTATATTTCCTTCGTCGTCAGATACATCAGATTCACCATTAGAGTTTTCTGCCATTTCTGTAGGATTCCAATTAAATTTGTCGAGTCTAAGTTCTATGTTGTTTTTCTCACAAAATTTACGAACTGCATTTGGATTTGCTAATCGTTGATCATCACGATATCGATAAAACACATCAAATTGCTGGTTCCCCTGAAATCTTTGACTCTTACGTCTTGGAACTAATTCTCGTGTCCAATCTCTATCTGTCCATGGTATGAGTTTGTTTTCGACTTGTATGTCTGGATCTTCTTCTGATAATTTGTATAATTCTTCATCAGTTGAATCTTCATTAGGTAAATTCTTATTTGAGGATTCCATATTCTTTTTCCTATTATCAGACCATGACCATAAATCTATGCTTACGTATTCATTCTTAATTTTAGAATTTCGAAGTACATCTACTCCGTTCAGCTTCTCATCAAATCGCACTGACATTGATTCAATTATATGCATACCTGTAACATCTGGTATCCATATGCGATATCCACGCGTATTGAGTGCATAGCCTACTAGTACTCCTAAGCGTGCGCGTCCTTGTAGTTTATTGCGTCCCCGGCGATCATCATGTACAAATGCCAAACATTCTATACGCCTCATATAAGATACTCTTGGAGATCGTCCAAACCATAGTTCAAATGGAGTCTTGCCATTCAATCGTGAATGAGGTGATTTATTTTTCACGTGTACAACAGCAAGTGCAAGTTCGCCCCACCACTTCAAGGAAAGATGGCTTGCTTCAGTCAAAGTTCTTACAGAATCAAGAATGGTACGATTTAGCCTTTCTGCTACACCGTTTTGTTGTGGGCAATATACATTAGTACGTTCATGTTTAATTCCTAATGTTTCTAATGTCTTCTGGAATTCTGTATTACAATATTCAAGCCCATTGTCTGTATGTAAACGCTTGATCTGTTTTCCTGTTTCTCTTTCGACACGTTTTTGGAAAATTTCAAAAACCTTTAATACTTCTGTCTTGTCCCTCACTAAATAGATGAATGAATAGCGTGAAAAATCATCCACAAAAGTGACAGTATCTTTTTCTACCAAAAGTTTCTGTTAGTGATAGTCCCCATAAGTCGCTATGTACAAGATCTAGTACGTCTTTTGAAGATATTCTTGGTAAAGCTGTGTGTGCTGCATGTGTGGATTTCCCAACTTTACATGGAATACATGGTGGGTTGTCTGCTCACAATGTAACACCGAGTATTGTTCCATCTCGTGCACTTCGTCTTAGCGATCTTAAGTTGAGGTGACAAATCCGTTCACGCCATAGTGCAGTTTCTGTATATACTTGTTTCATTCCAGAACTTGCATCGGATTTATGAATTTCATTTATATTCACTTCTGTCTGGAGCATGGTTGAATATTTTCATGGTTCTGCTTTAAATATAAACAGATTCTAGTCTGCTTTTGCTTGAAGGAAAGGTTCGCCATTTGGATGACAAATCAATATGCCTTCTTCATTGGTGTGTGCTGGATATTTTGCAACCCATGTACGATACATGGATAACAGGTTTCTTCCTAAAGCTGGTGCATGTTGTACATTCTTCAAAATATACTTGTGTGGTTGACCCTTTGCGTTAGTAACACGCAAGTGTACATCACCAATACCCACAACTTGAACTTCTCTGCCTGAACCAGTTGCTGTACTTTGAGATACTTTATATGTCGTAAAAAGTTCTCTATATGGACAAAAATGATTTGTT
>JAHWFO010031087.1:0-63170 GCA_023313115.1 Rhysida immarginata | reverse complement strand
ACCTATCGTGGCTTATGCGGATAAAGCGCGGGTTTAAAACCTCCGAACGTCATTTTAAAATCGACTGAATAGGGTGTTGATACAACAATGATTCCTCTGGTTGTGAAACATCGTCATTTTTTAGGAGCTTTGAAACACTCGTCTCCTCAGCATAGGAAAGTATTAATGCAACATGCCACTCTTAATCAAGTTAAAGCGTTGTGAGAGATCTGTCATAACATTCTACATCGTAGAGTCGACTGGACACCACCCATTAAACAACATTTGCGGAAAATAAAAGGTCTAGCCCATAAAAAAATTTCATTAAGGGGCAAGAAAACTTATCTGAACCAACATGGGAATGGATTCTTGCTACCTGTTTTGTTAGGAAGCGTAGCTGCACCTAGGCTGTATTGCAAATGATAAAATTTACTTTAACGTCTGTAAAAAAAAAAAATAAAAATTGAATAAAAAATGTAATTCAATGTATGAAAACCGTTTTATAGTGTAATTTATTTATTTATTTATTTTATTTAATTTTTTATTTATTAAAAGTAACCACAAACAAACACAAATTTAAGCTGAATACAAAAAAAAAGTTTATTTGAACAAATGAATATACAGAAATTGAATAAAACAGATAATAATAAAAATAATAATAATTAGAATAATTAAACTGAGTCATTTAAAGGCTTGCAACATTGGTTCCATTTGGCCTGTTGGTAGATATTAAATTCAGAGTTGCTAGTATATTCGTCTTGGATGATTTTGCATTTCACGAGTAAGTCGTTCAAAAGCAGTTCATTTGTATAAGTATTGTTCAAGATGTCTGCCGTAGAATAACCTCTGGCTGCTAATTTCAGGTAATGTAGACAGTGATGACCGCATGTGTCAGACGTCTGATGTTGCACTATTCTCGTGTTGTAGATCCATTTTTCCGAGTGCATAAGCATGAACTGGTGGAATTGCGGTTGAGGAAACATTCCGAAAGAATCACAGATGTATGCTTGTTTGCAGGACGGTATAAAAAAAGCCACCTAATGCGAGCCTGGTTTGCTGGAATCATCCATATTAGCAATGAGTAAAGCAGGATGCAGAGGTTTGAGTTGAAGCACCAAGTCCGCCGGGAAAACACCTCTTGCCATAGTACATGTGAATGGATCTCTCTCGAGAGCCCTCCATAGTTCTTGCGTATCCATCGATCTTAATTTGTGAAATCGAAGCTCACGGTTCTGTCTTTATTGATTTCCAAGAGATTTTGATATTGACAATAAGCAATCAGATTCACCGAATTTGCTAAAGTTTCGGAAAACTGAACTTTAACGCTTAACGTACCGTTACGTATAAGGTTATATCTATCTGTATAATAATTCCTGTCCCCCGAAAGATCAAAGGCCAGAAACGTGTAACCAGAACCGTAATCAAACTGACTGATGTCAACGTAACTGTCTTCTTTCCAAATCCCAAGTGCTTTCATGGAATGAACAAACTCTCTCAAGTATGACCCAGAGGAAAAATTCGGCGTCAGAGGGTTTAGAGGTATTGCATGAGTATCCAACGAGAGGGAGAAGAAAGATAGATTGAAATGTTGAAAGTTGAATGGATTCGAAGTAAAAGAACCATTCTGGAATCACTCGATGTAAATGCAAAAATCAACCGGGAGGGAATCTGACCCGTAATTAAGTTCTGTATGACGTGATTTCTAGTTCCCGTAGCAATACTCACGGACCTCATTTCACCCCGTCCGATAGTGTAAAACGCGTTAGTGGTTTGCAGAGTCTTTGCATGTGCTAATAGCGTGGCTGTGTTAACTTTAACTCTCTCGACATTCAGCGTTGCTTTTCAGATTGTAATCTGATAATTTGGGTTAGCTACGTCAGACATCAGAGCAAAGGAGGGTTTACTTCTGTAAAGCCTTAGACGAAAATCCGTAGAGTTTAGTAGCAACCGACCGTGTCGAAAGATGTCTAAATGGAGTGAGCCTTCCATGTAGTAAACACCGTTTCGTGCAAGTCTTTTACGTAACTTAAACCCATTGTTTGCATCGTCAACATTGTCCATTTTACTGCTCGTGTCTTTACAATACCCGGCTGTTGTGAGTTGACTTTGTTTAGAAGTCTGCCCATAGTTCAAAAGAGTTTCAAAATAAGCTCTGTACGGATATAAGTTATTACTATGACTAACTAACGTATCACCTAGATAGCAATCGACTTGTGAGAATAGCGAATGTAAGAAAAGGTTCACAGGTCCTGTTTTATCACCAGCTGGTAACGGTCCGTCCCCTTTGTTGATAACGACTTCTAAGTTTAATGTAGATTGATCGAGATCCGTGTAAAAATCTGCCAAACCAGGTACGTAGAATTCAATATGGCCGTCTTGGCTGATGATGGCTGTTGGCTGGTACCCAGTGACGTGTCGCTTTTCCTGCTGGCCGCTCGTGTGACGTATAGAAAAAATGTCGAGATCGCTGTTGAGACATTCAGTGCTCATCCGGTGTATCTTGGATGTCATGATTACGTATGTATTTGGCAAAAGCGATGATAAAGAACGTATGTTTAAAATCGGCTTAGAACGTAGTTTTGTCTGTGTTTTTGCCGACTTCTTCTGTTTCTTCCTCTTCTTCTTCTGTTTCTTCTGCCTGTTTTTCAGTTTTTTTGAACGATGCACTCGACTTCTTTGTCTGTATTCACTCTTTAGAAAGCTCTCCACGCTGCTCCCTCTGGGTCGTTTTACATGTGAATGAGTAGGAAATGTCGAATTTCGTCTTTTAACGCGACCTCTACCTCTCTGAACTCTAGCACCCATTTCCTGCAGGGCATTACCTCCAGCTTCTTTCATACGTTATGACAGCGACTGTTTACAATTTTGACCTTGTGTCACATCATTAAAAACGGAAACACCACCCTTTAGGGCATGCCGACTGAAAATCTTACCCACGGATTTGAGTACAGGTGTTGCCAAGCGAAACAGATTTGAAAATACTGAACCAATCCCGTTGCCTCTCTGGAAAACCGACCCTCTAAACACAGGTAAACCATTCCCTCTCTGGTTTAAATAGTAACGCGATATTACTTCCTGGCTCGGCTGATAGGGGATATGCATCTTGAAGTAATCGAGGAGGAGAGAAAAAAGAAATCAACCTCGCACTACAGTTGTTTCTTACGAAAATGCAATTTCACTATGGTTTTACCTGTTAAAAACGCGAGTAAATCACCGTGGTCGGAATGAACCGCGATTTCAATCGCGTTAATGACGTTTTTACCTAAGGGAAAGTAGTCGGTTGAATGAAAAGTCTGATAAATCACTTCTTGTCTGGCATGTGAAACGGGTATGATTCGTAGGAGCGGAGCGAATGTATTACCCACGACCTGCGGTTGTATGATGTCTGTATACAGGTAAAAACCATGTATGCCACGCGTAAGATCTATCGGGATTGAACCCTTACCGATAACGAGTTCTAGGCTGGCGAGTTCAGCCTGTAAACCCAATGTGTAACATAAACCCTCGCTAAAACTAATATAGCGACCTTCTGTGCATTTGAAATGAAAACATTTGTTAACTGTGAGATTGATTTTGTAAAAAGCCTGTTCTTTCAATGGAATCAACTTAACGAGCGCCTCGACAACATCGCTACGACTATCATAATACCCCTCGGGAATTTTTAAGATGCACCGTTCTGGAGTGTCAGGCAGATCAAAAATAACACAGCTGATAAAACCGTCATCTGTGTCGTTTAAGGGCATAGTAATAGGTGTTTTCAATTTCTTGTTCAGAAACCTAGCCGGTATAAATCCATTGTTGACAGCGGCTGGGAATTCGATGAACTGCGTTGAGGACCCTGTAAACAATAAAAAATCATTAACAATCTTTGTCTCGACGCCCGCCTTTCTAAAACTATCTTTTAGAAAATCAATTGCGGCTTCCCTATTTTGCAGTTTGGTACTCTTAAATTCAAAAATTTTTTGATAAAGAGGTGCCGTCTTGGGATACCTAAACGTAACAGAAAAATCAGATACCCACTTAAACGGCCGGTTGTAATCCGGAGTTAAAGAGAAACGGTCCTCGTAGAAAATGTTTGGCGAAACATTGAACAACTTACAGAATTCGGGCGTGTTAAAACGAATCCCGACATTCAGCGGCAAACTCATGATGACGTTTAGGTCTAAAGACGGGTTATGGTAAATGAGAGCATCTTTCAAATAGGCTTGTAACACCAATTCAACTTCGATTATGAAAGTCTGGAATATCGGAGTTCTTACTGGTGAAACAATGCTGAAATCGATTTGTTCATCTATGTGATCAGCCTTGAAACCTATTTCGAAAGTGTTGTTTACAGTCGCAATGTTCTTGAAGCGGGCAGGGAAATGTGTTTCCGATAAACCAACCTCCCATCACCCTTGGAAACGTAGCGTCCTCGGCAATCTTGTGATAAAATGAGCTGTTGTATTGGAATGAATTTGATCATCCGTAGGTGTATTTGATGGTATCGTAACATGAAAATCTGTGTCTTCATACATGATGGCTGTACTCGGTCCCAACTGCTGTCAATCGCCTCTTGTCAAGCATTTAATAGATCAATCTCTCGTACCCAACTGTTCATGCTGGCTGGGTAACCTTGCCATTTCACAAAAGCTTCCCGAACACCACACCTCGTGCGCCAGCAAATAATTAGTTCAATGTTAAAAACTTCGCGTTTTTTCACCTTTTGTAACTCCTGGTTGTAGAATACATTTGAGACCTCGTTGCCATCGTAATCTTTAATTTTATACACAACAGGTTTTCTATAAATGATTTTTGAAACCTCAAACACCTCCTCTGTCCAGTTTGAAAGATAGCCTTTATCAAATATGTTTTTCACTTTCGAGATACGTACGTGATCGCCGACTTGCAACCTTGGATTTGTTTGTGGTGCTGCTGTATAATAACTCTGTTGTTTCAACCATAGAGCTGGGGCATTTCATTCATTGATATCAGCTGGTGCCATACCCAGGGCTCTGTGATTGCAGTGGTTGTAGCTTTACACGAGGTCAGGTAAGACGTCGATGTATCTGTGTTTGTTGGTAAATGTAAAAAACTTAAACATCCTCGTTTTTATCGTACGGTTGAATCGTTCAATCGCAACAGCTTTCAAATCTGATTCTGTTGTGAAGAAATCGATGTTGAGTTCTCTAAAATAATCTTGAACGTCTTTGTTTAAAATTTCTTTCCCTTTATCGCTGTTCACTTTTACAGGAACACTGTCGAGCGTGAAAATTTTTTGAAATGCTTTCTGAAGCTCGAGCCCCCTCTTCGTTTTTAGAGGAATGACCCACGCATAGCGCGAGAAAACGTCGATGTAGGTCAGTAGAAATTTATAACCATCGTTCTGTTTTGACAGACTGGTTAGATCAACCAAGTCCACTTGAAATTGCTCAAACGGCGCATATACACGCATGCGATTACAGGGGTAACGATGATGCACCGGTTTGTGTAGCGTATAAGCTCTCACACCCCTTAACCATTCACGTGTCTCTTTTTCAGAATGATTTGTTTGTTTAGCTAAACCTCTCACGCCACCAAAACCGGCCACATTAGCGGGGTTAGAAAATGCTTCATCCATGACCAAAATTTAAATTAAGTTATGTAAAGAACACATCTGCACTTATTTATTTATTTATAAACAGGTATATGATTGTACAGTCCCAACCTTTTAGACAGTATTAGCCCCTACTTAGCTGCACACATGTCAATTGAAACAATGTATCCATTAGCTGAAAATTAAAAACAATACAATACACCTTGAAACAGCAGTCGTAGAAGACACTGTAAAAGAGCTTGGAAAAAATTGGGTTACCCGAGAAACAATAGTGAATTAGTAATTAGGTAATTAGTTTTTAAGCCGCTGAGGGGCTAGAACCCGTTAGCCGAAAAGTAGGGTATTTAAGCGAATCGACTGGTGTTCACTTGTAAGCCAGAATCACCCAAGCGGCTTTTGCTGAGAGCATCAGGACCCCTCTAAACTCTCACCATGGTTTATCAGAGGATTAAAAAATTAATTTTATTTCAGGCCCCACCCAAATAAAAGACCAACGCCCAAGCCTTCTGCACACGGATTGGCTGAACGTCAGTGACGTCAGGAAGGGGGGATGGGTGGTCACGTGACACGAAGTCGAGGGGGGAGGTGGTGTTTGGTCACATGAGTCGCCTTCTGCACACGGATTGGTTGAACGTCTGTGACGTCATGCAGGGGTAGGGGGGAGGTGGGGGGTCACGTGGGGCGAATGCTGCACGCTGATTGGTGGAAATCGAGGTTTAATCGGCCACGCCCACCAAATTAATATTCACCAATTCAAGGACTTCTTCTACTCACATGCCGTATGGTGTCTTTAGGTACCATAAGATACCCATTGGAAACTTCAATACAAAGATATTCTATGTAATATATATGAAACCACTTGTACCAATATATAACGAGTAAATAATGATAATATTTATTGGCTTTGTAGGACGTGCCCTAATGTTGTCATATGAATTTTCAAAGTTCTATTGGAACTTTCCATGGAAAGCTAATATATGGCATATAATTTATCCAACAACTCGAAAAATGTACCATGACTGAATAAAAGAAGGATGTAATGATAATGGTTATTGGTTAAATAGCTCGTGCTATATTGGTGCCTTATGATCCTAGATGGTATCATTGAAACAGTCAATGTTATAATATAAACATGTGTTATATAAAATAACTCGCAACAACAGGTAATGAGTGAATATCACGAGTAAAAATGATAAGGGTTATCGGTTTAGTAGAACATGCCCAAATGGCACCATATCATAGCATATGCTACCATTGATATTTTCAAAGCTAAGATATGGTAAGTAACTTATCCAACAACACTTAAAAAGTGAATATAACTAGTAAATTATTATAATGGTTACTGTTTAGTAGCACGTTCTCTTATTGTGTCATATGATATTATATGGCACCATCGGAAACTTTCGATACTAAAATATAGCTTGTAATATATCAAACATCTCTTATCAATGTACCATGATTGAATATAACGAGTAAATAATGATTATAGTTATTTCTTTAGTGGTACGTGATCTAATGTTGCCATATGATACAATATTGTACCATTGCTCCTTTCAATGCTAAAATATGGCTTGTATTATATCCAACAACTTGTACCAATGCACCATAAGCAGCATGCAATAGCAACTAGGAATAAAATGGACAAAATTAACTGTATGTGATTATTAAAAGACGGTTTATTTAACAATAGAATGCATTATTGAAACAACTGGTGAAGAAACAAAGAAAAAACAGAAAACTGCAGGAAAGAATATAACGAGTAAATAATGATAATGTTTATTGATTTAGTGGCACGTGGCTTAATGGTGCCATATGATAATAAATGGTGCAATTGGAACTTTCAAATTTAAGATATGGCTTTTAGTATATCAAGCAATTCATAACCACATGTAATGATTAAATATAACGAGAAAATCAAGATAATGGTTTTTGGAGTAGAAGCACATGCTCTTATGGTTACTTATGTTAACATATGCTATTGGAAATTTTAAAGCTAAAATAGGGCTTTTAATAAATCAAACAAATCGTAACAATGTACAATAATTGAATATAACAAGTAAGTAATCATAATTGTTATTGGTTTGGTAGCACGTGCCCTACTTGTGCCTTATGATAATATATAATACCATTTGAACGTTCAAAGCTAATATATGGCATGTAATTTATCAAACAACACCTAACAATGTGCCATGAGTAAATATAACAATTAGATAAAGATAATGGTATTGTTTTAATAACACGTACCCTAATGGTGTCACCTGACAAAATATGGTACCAATGGAACTTTCAAAGATGTGGCATATAATTTATACAACAACTCGTAAATATGTACCATGACTGAATATAAGAAGGATATACTGATAATGGTTATTGGTTTAGTAGCTAGTGCTCTAATGGTGACATATGATCCTAGTTGGTGTCATTGAAACAGTCTATGCGATGATATAACATGTATTATAAAATACAACTCGCAACATCATGTAATGAGTAAATATAAGGAGTAAACAATGATTATAGTTTTTGTTTTTGTAGCACGTGATCTCATGTTGCCATATGATACAATGCTGTACCAATGGCTCCTTCAATGCTAAAAATGACATGTATTATATAAAACAACTTGTACCACGGCAACATGAATGAATATAACGAGTACATAATGTTAATGGTTATTGTTTAATATCACGTGTCCTAATGGCACCACAAGATATAAAATTGCACCATTGGAACTTTCAATGCTAATCTACGGAATGTAATTTTTTCAAACAACTCGTAAAAATAGGCCATGTGTAAATATTACGAATAAATAATTATAATGATTAATGGTTTATTAACACGTGCCCTGTCAGTGCCCTATGATAATATATGATACCAATGAAACTCTCAATGCAAAGACATGGCTTGTAATAAATCAAACAAATCATAACCACATGTAATGAGTAAATATAACGAGTAAATAATGATAATAGTTATTGGTTTATGGCACGTACCCTAATTTTGCCATTTGATATTATATGGTAGCACTGCAACTTTCAATGTTAAGATTTGGCATACTATGTATCAAACAACTCTGAACAACGTGCCATGGCTGAATATATCAAGTAAATAATGATAATGGGTATAGGTTTAGTAACACGTACCATTATTTTGCTAAATAATACAATATAGTAGATTAGAGCTCTGAATAATAAGATATAATAATAATATATAAAACTATTCATAACCACATGTATATAATTAAATATAACGAGTAAGTAATGATAATGGTTTTTGGTTTAGAAGCACATGATCTAATGTTACCTTTTTATAACATATGCTACCATTGGAACTTTCAAGTCTAAGATATGGCATGTAAATTATCAAGCAACTAGTAAAACGTGCAATGAGTACATATAACGAGTAAATAATTATAATGGTTATTATTTAGTAGCACGTACTCTAATGTTGCCTTATGATAATATATGGTACAATTGGGACTCTCAAAGCTAGGATATAGGATGTAATATATCAATCAATTCATATCCACATGTTATGATAACGAGTATATAATGATACTGGTTTTTGCTTTAGAAGCTCATGCTCTATTCGTGCTTTATGATACCATATATTATAATTAGAACTTTCAATGTTAAGATATAGCATGCAATATATATAAAAACTCCTAACAACGTGCCATGAGTGATTAAAACGAGTAAATAATGAAAATGGTATTGGTTAAGTAACACGTACCCTAATTGTGCTATATAATACAATATGGTAGATTAGAGCTCTCAATAATAAGATATGGCATGTAACATATAAAACACGTCATAACAACCTGTAATGAGTAAATATAATGAGTAAAAAAAGATAATGTAATGGTTTATTAGGACGTGTCTTGTTGGACTCAAATGATAATATTGGCTAAAATTGGAAATTTTAGTTCTAAGATGTGACATGTATTATATCAAACAACCCGTAACAGCAAGCCATGAGCGAATATAACGAGTAAATAATGATACTTGTTATTTGTTTTGTATCAAATGCTCTAATGATGCTTTATGATACCATATATTACCATAGGAACTTTCAAAGCTAAGATATGGCATGTAATTTATCAAACAAATCGTAACAACGTGCCATGAATAAAGATGACGAATAAATAATTATAATATTTATTTTTTGTAGTACGTAACCGTAATTTTCTCATTAGATAGCAGATGGTACCTTTGCCACTCTCAATGCTAAGATATGATATGTAATGTAACAAACATCTCGGAACAACATGCCATGAGTGAATATAAATAGTAAATATCGATATTCGTTATTGTTTAGTAGCAATTGCCCTTATTGGCACCATTGAAACTTTCAATGCTAAGATATGACATGAAATATATGAAACAGCTTGTACCAATATACTAAGAACGAATATACCGAGTAAATAATGATAATGATTATTGGTTACGTAGCACGTGCCATAATGGTGCCATATGATACATGATGGTACAATTGAAACAGTCAATTATTATATAGCATGTTATATATCAATCGACTCGTAACAACCTGTAAGGAGTGAATATAACGAGTAAATAATGATTATATTGTTTGGTTTACTAGCACTTGATATAATGTTGCCATTGGATAAACATGCAACCATTGGCCCTTTCAATGCTAAAATATGGCATGTACACTGCTGTTTATAAAAATCGCAACACCTTGATGAGATGGTCTAATCCATATGCAATTTGCAATATTTGCATACAGTGGGTTAGAGTATAAATGATTAGATTTTCAGAGTAATTGCTTGAAAGAACACCATGCCTCGACGACGACGAAGGGTACCATATCAACAGCTGACACACTTAGAAAGAGGACACATAATTGGTCTGCGTGAAGCGGGATGGTCGTATCGTGAAATTGCTGCTCGTGTATGACGTAATGCAACGACAATTATGCGTGCATGGAGGCAGTGGAGCGAAGAGAATAGGGCACACCGAAGACCAGGTTCAGGAAGACCCAGCACGACGACGCCGCGAGATGACAGACACCTCTATCGCATGTGTGTAGCAGATCGTACAGTCACTTCCACAGTGTTAGCACAACAGTGGGGTGCTACAGGAGGCAGGACAATGTCTGCTAGCACTGTACGACGCCGTTTGATTTCCAGAGTATTGATGGCACGAGTACCATTGTTGCGGATTCCTTTGACTCAACACCACCGGCGCCTCAGGTTGCAATGGGCCCATCAACACCAACAGTAACAAGCTGAATGGCAACAAGTTGTGTTTTCGGATGAGTCAATGTTTAACCTGCGGCACCATGTTGGCAGGATACGAGTCAGAAGACATCGTGGTTAGCGCGACCTTCCAGAATGCTTTCTGCAGCGTCATTCAGGACAAACGCCAGGGGTGAAGATGTGGGGTGCAAATCAGTTACGATGGCCCGTTCCCGTTAAGAATAAGTCTTTGACCTGCTTATTCTTGTTCAGGTAAGGAACTGGCATTCCACTCGCCGAAATTGCGCAAGATGATGTACGTAATGCTGGTCATGACTAAAATCATTTGGGTTAAATACCTAATCATTCAAACGTTTGGCCTTGAGATTCGTTGATACTTATAGTGTAAGCCATGCGAACGGGGATTTGGTGACCTTTAATGGGCAAGGCACTATTTTCATTGTTAATTGCAACAGGAATTTGCGGAATACATACAATAATCTTTTGTTTATCACCCGTTATCACCTTATACATGAGGACATTCTTCTCCATGTTTTGAACTTTTAATCGTCATCTGTTTTATAGGCCTTGGTTTTACTTAACTAACGATAAACCATCGCAAACGCATGTTTTTTAAAGCGAAGCAGATGCGTTGGTAATGATGCTTTGTGCAAGATAAATTGCCGTCGTTGTCGCTTTTAATTTTTTGAAAGCATTAATAAATCTTGTCTTCACCAGGAAGTCTTTTTAAAATTGCTGCATTTAATTTGTGAGCGCTTTTATTTGCTGGCGTTAAAATTGTAAATTTCCCATGTTTTCAAAGTCTTGATTACGAATGTGATCTCCGTAAACGTCTTTGCAGATATGGTTCGTAATTCTGATTGCTGACTGCAATTTGATTTCATCATCATTGGTTACGGCTGGTTTTTTTCACCCTTTTTTTCAAAACAATTACAGTGTTTCTGCTCTTCTTTTTTTAACACGCATGTTCTGACTGAGCTTTATCACTATAAAATGCTACCAAAGTGGCCATTTAACCAATGGCCATTTCAAAATAGGAGCTGGTATTTGGCCATCTGGGCAATTACTAATAAGCTCAGATCTAGTGGCTCGTCGCTTCACTCTACGCACCTGACGAAAATCGCCACATGCAACAATAACTTTTACTCCGAATGGTGCCTCACCATGAGAAAATTCTCTTAATGCTAAATCGTTTATTCTCAAAACATTTCACTGAACCATGGACACTTCGTCAATTATTAAAACCTTGGTTTTAAGAATTCTTTTGGCTTCTTTAGTGCTAGTGGATATGACAGATGTTGATTCGTCAGCAAAATGTGCTGCAGTTCCCGTGAATGCTCTCATCACAAATTTATAGTCTTTTCCTGTGAGCACATAGCACACCGTTTCATATGTATAAGTTTTTTCCTGAGCCAACTGGACTGTCAACAAAAATGCATTTTGCATCATCGCTTTGTTCACATTCTTATTTATTGAGAACGTTATACATTACTTCCTTTTGTTGTACATTCAAGGTAGTGTACATTTTTTCGCCTTTTATTCTAGCTTTCTCTGTATTAACTACTTCAGGATCACTGATTGCATGTGTGCCACCCACGTGCGGGGGTGGACTCTCAGTGCGTAGTCCCATAATATACTTAGTCCCCGAATTTCGAGGCAAGGGAGGGTGGACCTCGAATTAGCCGTGCAAAAGAGTATTAGCTAGTACGTCTAAGCAAGACAACAACATTTATCAATTATTTGAACTTTATATACTTATTTAAATACCCATATAGCATTAAGACATTTAACAATACTTAACACAAACTCAGGGGCCCTCTGAAACGAACAGAACAAAAGCATAAGCTTCAAATGCAAAATCCCAAAATAAACAATAATTACAGCAAGTATTTTTGCCTAGAATTACTGTACATATTCAAATTGGCATCTCGCCGGCATAAGTGTACTTTTTTTAAAAACAAAAGTACGCAAAAAATATACCAGGGCAAACTGCTCCAATCACCCCTTAGCGCATTAATCACCATCACTAGAGCTAATACAACAATTCAACACTGGAACGTGTCGTGTACCCCTTTTTATATTGCTGGGAAGGGTACCGTAACCCACTTAAGTATTGCTATTAAACCACTTCCCGTTCATTACTACATTGCGCGAACGAACCCTTAGGTTCCATTATTCTCTGCAACTTGTGCGCGGGCGTGGGCAGTTGCCCTCACAATGGCCAACAGTCTTTTGACTCAATTTCACGCTGACACCACTTGATTTGCTCAACAAACAACATTTATGCCGACTCAGCTGAACATGGATTGTTCAGAAACGCAAATCAAAATTCACTGCCGTATGGCATTAAAACACAATGTCTGTTTTCTTAACAATATTCAACATGGAATAAAGTAACAGTTGCACTGTTTCACAAATTAATCGTTCTTCAACAGTTCATGCAACAGGAACGTCCCGTCGAAAGAAAGTCGATAGCGACTGCCGCTCGACGCGTAATCACTGCACATAAAACAGGAATGAAAGATTGTCAAAATACATTCGAACAATGACCTGTCTACGCAGTTTTTCCCTTGTGATCCAAGAAACAAATTCTCCGCAATAAATAAAAAATCAACGGTCTCACCCAGCTCGATGACAAGTTGTCTTCTCAACGATGTAGTTCATGAGGACATAGAACATCTAGGTCAACTGCTGCCACGACCACGGACTTCATTCGAACTCTACGACGTTTTATCGTGAAAATCACCAATACTTCGAAACATCAGCATTTGGAGTTAATTTTGTATCGAACTGTAAAATCAACAAAATCTATCTATTCCAGTTCCACTTTCAAGCGATGCTGATAGAATAGAGAGTAACAAGCGCCATTTTCGAAGCCTCCATCGCCGGTCGCTTGTTATCACTCCTCTACAAACATAAAAATACGTCTTCTCCGGTCGAAAGCTATATTTCTTTAACACACTATAAATAAAGAACCTCTCTTAACAATACTTACAGACAATACAAAAGAAACGCGGTTTTTCATAGACAACCTCCTCGCCACAACAAAGCTTAGCAATCGACGCTAAAACATTGTTGCCACGAAGGGGAGTTTACAACGCTCTTCATAAAAGGCTCTTAACAATTACTTAGAAAACTAACCTTATCAGGCCCATTATAATACATTGCAACCAATCACTCACGAATTTATAACGACAACACCACAAACACGATATAAAAACGAGTGAACTACATAAAATACAATGGCCAGAGCATACACCCACACATAAGCAGGCAGGCACCACCCCCACAAGTGAAACACACACTGACCCTCAGTCACACATGAAAATCATCAGTTGTTGGAGCCAATCCAACTGATTCAAGAGAAATTCCTTGCTCTGCTTGTGCGTAAGCTAACTGTACGCCTCCTTGTTCATCTGTCTTTCTAATCCAGTCATCTGATAATGCTTCGGTGAATTCGTTGTATAACGTCATAGGCTCCAATGGACTTCAGTTTATCAGAATGTTCACAAATAGACATTTCATTTGGAAAGCCATTAATAATCACCATTAATAATCACCTTTGAGTAATCCTAATGCATTTGCTGTTGCACGATACATTTCATATGTCACATCGTCTACAGTTTGGAGGTCGTCAAAAGATGTGATGCGTTTGACGTTAACTTATAATAAGCGTAAGTAAAAAATTATTGGTTTTTGAAGGTGTGATAGTCCCCTCCTCCAGGTAATGCACCAGAATGCATCTATTAAGAACAACACTGGAGGATGAGGCAACCAAAGGTTCGGGACCAGTTAACGAACTACGAGGGCTTAGTTTAACGTGTTGATTCTGACATGTCTTTATTCATAATTCCTTTTTAAACTTACAACAAAGTTTTATCAAGACTTATACTGATCTTACTAATCAAAAGGGGCCCCCTTACACAATATTACGTTAATATTAATCTGCATTAGGTTTCAAAAAAACTACTTATCACAAAAGCGGGTTCGTGTCCACTCCGATACCCAATGTGGACTCTGAGAGTGAATACCTACTAGCTACTGAATACACGTCAACGGGGGGGGGGGACTCATGCTCCACACAGCGACGTCACGCTCGATTCCAATGCTCGCATCCTCTGAATCAAGTATTCCTTCCACTGCGCTTCAGTTCACGCAGTGTACCTCTTTTGATCATTCAGCCAAGGGAGAAGTACTGGAACCCTTCTTAGAAGGATCGAGCAACCTAAAGCGCTAACGTCACTGGCGAGCTTCAAGCGCTTTACAAATCACAGTGCGATGACTGGGCGCGAGAGTACTGCTCCACCTCACTTCTGCTGCTTCGGCGTTCATCTCAGATTCCCCAGAAGTGCATGCATAATCATAACTTTACTTAATTAGTTACAAGATTTTTTTGCACAGTACAGTTCGCTGCATCATTTTACAGCGACAGAGAAAGAGTTCAAAGTACTCATAGCGGTGAGTATATGAATATTAAATTGTTTATTCCGTCGTTTAAAGTCAGCCAAAGCGACACAAAGTAATTGTTCTTTTATTTTTAGGGTTCAAGTTACGTGAGATCTGGTGGGAGATTCCGTATCTATACTTTAAATCCCAATGCTGTAGCTCGACTGCTAATTAATTCGAAAAGATATCACTCACCAAGGGTTCCGTCGCACAAATATCACAACGCCCTGCTGTATTTACACACTCCAAAGACTGTACATCGGGCGAAGTCATCATCATCCCGTTCTATAACTTTCGTTATCGGCGAGGCTCCATCACGCCTAAACTTCGCTTGCTTCAAAATCTCTTACAACGACATTAGGCAAATTAATCATCTCAAACAGTTTCAATAAATTAATTAAAAAGAAATCAAACTTATTCATTTTATACATCTAATTAAATTCACTTATCTAGTCTTTTTGTTTCATTCCAAACAGTCCTAGACATTCAACTTCTCACATATCAAATATTTACATTGCCTGACCGCCATCTTTGGGGAAGTCATTTCACACACGAGAACAACAACAACACAAAAAAAAACACGCGCAAAAAACAAACAAAAAAAAAAATCCACACACACTCATTTATTTTCAGAAAATCACACAACAATACGCTAACGGAAGCTGCGATGATCTTCTAGGAAAACACATTAAAATTTCGGACGCCAACAAAGCACACACAAGAAACATTCACACTTTTCGCAATAATAAACTACATCACAGCTACAACAATTTGGATACACGAAACAACAAATAACTATGCAAAACTAACAAAAACGTTCTAATAGCACCTCATTTCCTCAACCGCATCCCATTAACGACCTCAATCAATTTTCAATCCACTTAATACATACCAGATAATCTCAATACCATTAATAATGCAAAAGTCTAAACATACAGGTAAGATCTCTTTTAAATACTTTATAATTACCCCCTTCCGCCGGACACACGTGACTACCAAGCACACCTGGTACGTCACAAAGGACACCTCTTACATACGACCAAGACTCATGACATTTTTTGAGATGGTACACATAATGAACGAGTATTTCTGAAAAATAATATTTTTGTGTTTCTGGATCTTCCGAGTTCATTTTAAGAAATGCCATCAGGGTTGGTCGTACATTGTCTTCATTCTCTTGTAGCTCATTGTTGTGATACATCTCATAGTAAAAACCCATATGACCTTCAGGTAAGTGAACATAAAGTTTTTGAACTGCATGATTCCACTCTTGAATAAGAATTCTTGTATTCTCCAGTATGCTTCTGGAGAACTTACGCATCGCGCATCGACATATTGTAGTGTTTCAGCCCAATGAATCATGCTTTTTGCAATGTTCCAGTCGTCATTAAGCTTTAATAATGCTTTATTGTGACTTTTAAAGACATATTAAAATAAATAAGTCCTGCATACTTCTACTTTAATATGTACGTTATATTTCACAGATAAGTAAGGATTATATGGAACGACCAATCGAGTATCCAAATGAACTGTTTTTCGTTTTTTAAGCGCACATTGAAGCTCCTGCCGTATCGTCTTCGTAACACTGCGTAATTATTTTTCACTACTGTTTATGCAGGGAGTTCTGTCGGAAAACGTTTCGTACAATTTCTTTTTTCATCAATGCATGGGGCATCTGGGTTGAATTCACCATAAAAATGAATCATGCTTTTGAACAATATCGTGCAGTAATTTATTCGACAAAATTAGGATTTCGGCACAAACAATTTTGTTAATGTCTTCTGCTGTTTTCAGTTTCTGTTTTAGATCCAAAAATCATCAAAATATGTGATGAAACAGTCCTCTTTTCTGGTACTCAACAACACACATCCATGCTATTGTTTTTCCAAGAACTCCAGTCTTCATTAAATCGAATTTCAGTTGATCTGATTTGCAATTGAACACACGTGATATCAGATCAGCTGTATCTTCTGGATTTTGTTTGGGTAACAGATTTTCTGTCATTTCAATCCGTTTAGAATTACATGTGAACATTATGAACAGATCTGGTTTCCCATTATGACCCAAGATGGTCAAAGCATCGTTTGAAATGCTGTTTCATATATCGTGGTGAACCTGTGAACGTAGATGGCAAAATCCGATCTTCTTTCCCGCGGCGTTGCATTTTTGTTGTAACTTTTTGCATGGAAAATTGGGTTTAATGTAGGCCTGATCGCTATCAAATTTCTTATAAACTCACTCTGAAGTACTTTTTTACCGTGCACACTGGCATTCGGTTTCAGGCATGGATTCCATCCACCTACATCATGGGGGAAAAACGACTTGATATTTAACCGGAAAACTTACTTCCCTAAACGTGTTTCCTCTTTCGTGAATAATTAGTTTTGTTTCTAGAGATACTTGACCATCTGGACTTACAAAAACGGCCGCCACTTTATTTGCTTGTGCAGGGTTATATCGCCGCTTATCTTTGCCGGTATTTACATCAAAAGTCATTGGTATTTTTGGGAACGTTGTCTGTTGGTTTTGATTTGCTAGAATTTTTGCTTGTTCTCGAGAACATCTTTCATCAACTTGTAGCTATATACAAAGCAATGACCGGTTTTGACTATAATTTCAGTAACGTTTTGCATTAATTTCTCATGGTAATTGGCATTCGCTCTGTGTTTCATTCTTTGAGCTGTCGCTTCTGCTGCATCTAGGTAATACAGCTGTCCATAACTTAGATCACATTGTGTAAAAGGATGCCACACGTTGCGGTGATTTTGACCATGGCTTTTAAAATATTAACTGCCGCCTATAGTAAATTTAACATTGTTGCTCTTCAATGACGTGAATAAGTGTGGACTGTTATATTTGCAAATATTCTCAATGAAATTAGTTATCTCCTTTATTGCTGCTTGTTTTTTCTTCGTATTTTCTTGATCTTGATCATCTATTAAAATTGATAAATTTTCAGGAAAGGATTCCAAAATATTGTCCAGATCAATGTATTTGCATTGAAATAATATTTACAAATCCTCCGGGGAGTCGTTAAAAATATAAGAGCTATCAACTATACCACCGATGCAACATTTCCGCACTTGCATCTTTCGCCTTCGACAAACGAAAAATATTTTGCACTACACAGAGGACATGACACTTTCATTCGGCCTAAATTCGGACTTGTTTTCAATGTGTTAGCATCGCTCTCAGTGATCTCATATTTGGCCAGGCATGTAATGTTTTTTTCCTTTTATTATGTTTGCGGTTTCATCTGCTGCTACTTTTTTACTAGAAGTTTCATCTGATGTCGACATATCTTCAGATTTACGTTTTTGTCGCCGTGCCTGCATGTATTTTCAATTTTTTCGTTTTGCAGTTGCACGGATATCAGGAGTCTGCATTATAATACGATTTCGCATGCAGTTACGTGCCCTTTCTTTCTCTATACCAATCATTTCTGGTGTTTGTAATAGCCTTTTTTTTTCTTTTCGTTCACGGGCGATCGTTATTTCTCTTGAATGAGGTAAGGAATCAACTTTGTTATCATTTTTGTTCGCATAGCATAGCTTCAATTTTCCCATTGAGTTGCAAAGTCTTGACATCAGTAATAATCTGCTTAAGCATCAACAAACACATTACATCACAATTAAAACCATCAACTTATTGTGTGTAATTGCATGGAGGAACTCACGTAATAGGTTCGTGACTCATGGTTAACTTGAGATCTGTTGAAATGTTAGTTAAACGATGAGTGGTCAAACCATGAAGAGAATTAGATGAACTCAACGGACCGTACATAATTCATTTTAGTGAAGTACTGTTCCAAACCAATAAGATCCGATATAATTGAGAGAGAATGACAACATTTACAATATATAGAAAACTTTTATATGTGAAGTGAAGAAAAAAGTGTATTTTAGAGTGAAGAGAAAACGTCTACATGTAAAGTGAAGAGATAACATATACATGTATAGTCAATAGAAATCTTTTGCATGTAAAGTAAAGAGAATCGTCTACATGTAAAGTTAAGAGAAATCCTCTGCATGTACAGTGAAGAGAAAACGTTTATGTGTACAGTGAAGAGAAAACGTCTACATGTAAAATTGAGAGAAAATATCAACATGTAAAGTGATAAGAAAACTTCTATATGTCAAGTGAAGAAAAAAGCCTACTTGTAAAGAAAAGAGAAATCATCCACATGTAAATCGAAGAGAAAACGTCTAGATGTAAATGAAGCAAAATTAACTATATGTAAAGTGAAAAGAAAACATCTACATGAAAAGTAATTAGAAAAATTCTCCATGTAAAGTGAAGATTAAATCTTTAAAATGAAAAGTGAAGAGAAAACGAATATATGTAAATTGAAGAGAAAACGTCTGCATGTACAGTGAAGCGGAAACAACTACATGTAAGTGAAGAGAAATCGTCTATATGTAAATAGAATAGAAAACCTCTAAAATGTAAAGTGAAGAGAAAATCTTCAAAATGCAAAGTGAAGAGAAAACGTCTATACGTATAGTGAAGAGAAAACGTCTGCATTTACAGTGAAGAGAAATCGCTTACATGTACAGTGAAGAGAAATCGTTTACTTGTAAATTCAAGAAAAATTGTTAACATGTAAATTGAAGAGAAATCGTTAACATGTAAATTGAAAAAATAAAGTATACATGTAAATTGAAGAGATAATGTATACATGTATAGTGAAGAGAAAACGTCTACATGTATAGTGAAGAGAAAACGTCTACATGTACAGTGAAGAGAAAACGTCTACATGTATAGTAAATAGAAATCGTTTGCATGTAAAGTGAAGAGAAATCGTCTACATGAAAAGTTGAGAAAAATCATGTACATGAAAGTGAAAAGAAAACGACTATATGTTAAGTGAAGAGAAAACGTCTACATTTAAATTGAAGAGAAAACGTCTGCATGTACAGTGAGGCGCGAACATCTACATGTAAGTGAAGAGAAGTCGTCTACATGTAAATTGAAGAGAAAAACTCTAAAATGTAAAGTGAATAGAAAACGTCTACATGTATTGTTGAGAAAACCTCGACATATACAGTGAAGAGAAAACTTTTACATGTAAAGTGAAGAAGAAAGCCTCAATGTAAAGTGAAGAAAAAAGCCTAAATATAAAGTGTAGAAAAAAGCCTAGATGTAAATTCAAGAGAAAAGCCTAAATGCAAAGTGAAGAGAAAACCTCTAAAATGTGAAGTGAAGAGAGAACCTTTAAAATGTAAAGTGAAGAGAAAATCTCTACATATAAAGTGAAGAGAAAACCTCTACATGTTAAGTGAAGTAAAAACGTCTACATCTAAAGTGACGAAAAAACATCTACATGAAAAGTGATTAGAAAAAGTCTACATGAAAAGTAATTAAAAAATGTCTACATATATAGTGATAAGAAAATTCTACATGTAAAGTGAAGACAAATTCTTTAAAATGAAAA
Source organism: Rhysida immarginata (assembly GCA_023313115.1). Classification (NCBI taxonomy): domain Eukaryota; kingdom Metazoa; phylum Arthropoda; class Chilopoda; order Scolopendromorpha; family Scolopendridae; genus Rhysida; species Rhysida immarginata. The sequence continues at coordinate 42,524 of JAHWFO010031087.1, read as the reverse complement.
CTGAAGAGAAAACGACTATATGTAAATTGAAGAGAAAACGTCTGAATGTACAGTGAGGTGAAAACGTCTACATGTGAAGTGAAGAGAAATCGTCTACATGTAAAGTGATTAGAAAACATCTACATGAAAAGTGATTAGAAAAATTATCTACATGTAAATTGAAGAGAAAACGTCTACATGTAAAGTGAGGAGTAAATCTTCAAAATGCAAAGTGAAGAGAAAACGTCTATACGTACAGTAAAGAGAAAACGTCTGCATGTCCAGTGAAAAGAAATCGTAAACATGTAAATTGAAGCGATAACGTATACATGTAAATGGAAGAGATAACGTATACATGTATAGTGAAGAGAAAACGTCTACATGTATGGTGAAGAGAAATCGTCTACATGTAAATTGAAGAGAAAACCTCTAAAATGTAAAGTGAAGAGAAAACCTCTAAAATGCAAAGGGAATAGAAAAAGTCTACATGTAATATTGAGAAAAACTCAACATATAAAGTGAAGAGAAAACTTTTACATTTAAAGTGAAGAGAAATCCTCTGCATGTACAGTAAAGAGAAAACGTCTATGTGTACAGTGAAGAGAAAACGTCTACATGTAAAGTGAAGAAAAAACGTCTACATGTAAAGTTGAGAGAAAATATCAACATGTAAAGTGATAAGAAAACTTTTACATGTCAAGTGAAGAAAAAAGCCTATTGTAAAGTGAAGAGAAATCATCCACATGTAAATTGAAGAGAAAACGTCTAACTTGTAGAGTGAAGAGAAAGTTTTTAAAATGTAAAGTGAAGAGAAAAACCTCTAAATATTAAGTGAAGTGAAAAGGTCTTCATCTGAAGTGATAAAAAAACATCTACATGAAAAGTGATAAGAAGAAGTCTACATGTAAAGTTGCGAGAAAACGTTAACATGTAAAGTTATAAGAAAACGTCTACATGTAAATGAAGAAAAATCATCCATATGGAAAGTGAAAAGAAAACATCTACATGAAAATTACCTAGAAAAATTCTACATGTAAATTGAAGACAAAATCTTTAAAGCGAAAAGTAAAGAGAAAACGTTTGTATGTAAATTGAAGAGAAAACGTCTGCATGTACAGTGAGGCGCAAACATCTACGGGTAAGTGAAGAGAAATCGTCTACATGTAAATTGAAGAGAAAACCTCTAAAATGTAAAGTGAAGAGAAAACCTCTAAATTATAAAGGGAATAGAAAACGTCTACATGTAATATTGAGAAAAACTCAACATATAAAGTGAAGAGAAAACTTTTACATGTAAAGTGAAGAAAAAAGCCTAAATGTAAAGTGAAGAGAAAACCTCTAAAATGTAAAGTGAAGAGAGAACTTTTAAAATGTAAAGTGAAGAAAAAACCTTTATATGTAAACTGAGGAGAAAACGTCTGCAGGTACAGTAAAGAGAAAACGTCTACATGTAAATGAAGAGAAATCGTCTACACGTAAATTGAAGAATTAACCTTTACATGTAAAGTGAAGGGAACACCTCGAAAATGTAAAGTCAATAGAAAACGTCTACATGTAATGTTGAGAGAAAAGCTCAACATATTAAGTGAAGAGAAAACTTTTACATGTAAAGTGAAGCAAAAACGCTACTTGTAAAAGTTAAATAGGACCTAAAATCTTGTCTCATCTAATATTATAGTAGGTGAGATTGGCCGTACGCTCTAAATGATATGGGGTTCATTAGGCTGTGGTGCTTCAAAGACTGGGGGTTCCATGTGAATTGGAAATAACAGAGGAACAGATGATGGATCTGATTTTCTTGTGAACTCTGGAAATGCCTTAGGAAAGAAATGAACGGTACATGCTCGTATAAAATTTGCTCTCATTGAGCGCTTAAATAAGGTAGCCAGGAGGTGAAGCAGAGTATCCCACAAAAACGCCACTTTTGGCGCGAGCGTCAAATTTTGATCGGTGCGACTTGAGTATATAATAGTATACCAGGCAACCAAAAGGAGCTCGATATTTGAAGGTTGGATTTTTTTTGGACCACATCTCTTCAGGGGACATAGTTTAACCTCTGTATATGCTGTAGTCGCCGCATGGTCCCAGAATCGGTGCGGAACTTTTTACGATGCAAGACGAAGTCGAATTCCATCGCAAATGGAGCGTATAGTTCGCTCAGCATCACCATTTGAATGGGGGTTCTCAGGAACGGTGAATTGTTGAGATATCCCTTGCTTCGTACATAACTCACCTAGCTCCGCATTGGTGAATTCTGTTCCATTATCGGAATGTATATACGCCTGATTTTGTCCTGTAGAGCGTTGTAGCTTTAGTATTAAATCTATAAACACTTTTGGCACTACACTTTTTGTCGGAGTAGTACAAATAAAAGATTTTCATCAGAAATCATCGACGGCTACGAACAGGTATTTGTTTTCATTAATAGAAGTGGTAGGCATTAGTCCCACTATATCCACGTGAAGTATCTGTAAAGGACGTGCTGACCATTGACCTTGTACAATGTTGTGAGGGGTGTTGCATAATCTTGCCTAAAGGCAAGCAACACATTGTTGGTCATCAATTAATGGCAGCAAAACTTCAAGACCGCGCATGCAATGGTGTTTCACGGATGCGGAGAGTTTTTTTTGATGACGGATGGCCCAATGCATTGTGAATGTCACTATAAGTGACAGCCATTGAAAGTAATGGGGGGGTCAAAAACTGAATGGATATTTGAGACGTCGGGAGAGAACAGGAGGTCATCCACGTCCTCCTGCACAGCGATGGTTGTGCCCTTGGGTGAAGTAATAGAATAACCAGTTAGGCCGAATTGAAGACTGTGACCATGCTTTGATAATTGACTCATATAGACTAGACCAAGGCGCGCGTTTGGGGCATAAAGCATGTCATGGAGTTTTAAAACTTCTCCTGAAACTAATAATATGCTTTCCGCACAAGTACAGATGGCAGCAATCGTTTTCTTAGGGTCCGCAGTATATTTTCGCTTCTGATAGCTTTGAAAAGAATCAAAGAACTAGTTTTCTTTAATTAAGCAAATGAGCTGCCCGTGTCAACTATCCAATCTTTGTTTGGAACACCAACACAGTTGGCTGCAGATTCCTTGCTTTGTCCTTTTGTACCCAATTTGCGATTTACGCTTGGGACATGAAGCTGATGTACGAGGCATGCACTTTGTTGATGCAGGTTCCTGCGAACGAGAGGTTATTGTGATGGTTATTGTGTGAAGTAGCTGGACCTGCAGTAGTGAGTTAAATTTTAGACGGACAAACCGTTTTTACGTGGCCTCGGCCTCCACAATAATGGCATGTTACTGCAATTGTTCGACGGACATTTGGTTGTGGACGTGGGGAAGAAACAGAGTTGGCACACGAGGCTACACCTACTGAGGAATTTAGTGTTGTGTGGTCTTTAAACACCACATTTTGTTGACTTAAGAAGGTTTCAATTGACAATGATGGGTTTGATTGGACCGCGAGTCTCAATGGGGTATAAGTTGAGGTAGACCTGCGAGCATATGGTCAATCAAACTTTTATCATCCAGAACCAGGGATAGAGCTCCAGCCTGAGCACGGATTTGTAGCGTTCTTGCTACATGGGCATTTGGATCATCAGCATCTAAGAAAAGCAATGCTGAAAGACGCTGCATTATTTCAGCTTGTGTCACTGAATCCGGCCTTCCATATCGACACCTAATTGAATTTCACAATGTATAGGGATTGTCATCTTGAAGGATGATGACAATATCATCACTCACCATATTCAGGAGATAATGCTGTACTTTTGCCCAATCAAGGCGCATGGATGAGCTGGCTGATGCTTCAGTAGGGAGATAAATCTTTTCTTGGACATATTTGGCTAGCCCTTTGGTTTCGAGAAAGGTTAAAACTCGATACATCCATTGAATAGATTTGGCACTCGTTGGCCTACGGAGGGAAAGACCTTCTTCAAAATTTGATTCCTCCATATTGTATTAAAATAAAAGAAAGAAACCACGAACTTCTGCTACCATTGTTCAGAGGGGGAAACAAAATAAATAGAATTTAATGGATGGTTCTTTAAAAGAAAGAACCCCAAAACTTAGTAGTAAACCTGGCTCGTTAAAAGACTTATTATGGTTTAAAAATTGCTTTATTTATTTATAAAATACATAAATTCTGTACAAAAGAATGTTCTATACAATAAGATTTAATTGAGTAATAGCATTGCGATCTCAGTTACAAAAGAAAATGTTTCTCGGAAAAAAATAAAGAAATACTTATTAAGGTACATTAAATACAGCAACACATTGAAACGAGAAATATTAATTGTTACATTAAGAAAATTGAGCTTAAATATAAAAAAGAATTGAGACAGACCAATTCCTTATAAAGAATAAGGAATAGAAATTTCAAGTTCCCATTTCATGTCTAAAGATAGACTGCAAAATAATAATTAATTATTAATGGCAATAAGATTGAAAATGCGCTACATGGCGTCCCTTTGCGCGTTGCTGTTGAAATAGCATTAAAAGAAATTTCATTATTACCTTATGGGTAACCCGCAAAACAATGCTGCTCGGAAAAGTATCGTGGCTTCCGCAAGAAAGTGAAAAATTCAATACGAAGCTAAACATCGAATGGCAGAGCATTGGAATGAAAATGATAAATGGAAGTTGAACGCCATGCTACAGGCTAGGAAGGACGTGGAGGACCAGAAGGAGGGACAAATGCTCAGGACAGAAGCTGGGAGTGGTTTATCTGAAATAAAAAAAAACAGTAACCATGGAAAGATCATCAACAATAGTGGGACACACATCCTCGTGATCACGAAAATTATTCGCGAGGGACAACTGTCTGCAGACAGTGACAATCACGTGGAGATTTTTGAAATAACATTTATTTAACAATGACTGTGTGCAAAACAGTAAAAAAAACTTAAAGAATAGAAAAAATAGAATAATTAATCACAAATAAAATTGTATCCATTTTTACATTAAAAAAAACTTTAATGTTTTTCCGAATGAGTTTTTCTGAACATTATTTAACCAATTGTGAGTTATAATCTTATTTATTGAGATTGTTCTTTTTTTTGTACAAGTGTAATTATCCCGGGCAATGCCGGGTACCTCTGCTAGTTATTTATATAGAAGAAAGATGACAATAAATTGATGATGCAGTAATAGAACATGAGTCACGCGTGTCTCCCTATCAAATGTCCAGACGATCGGCAAAATTTATTTGCCTGGAAAGAACGAGTATTTGTCAGAGAAACTGCAACTAAAACAGAATAAGTTATACGGAAATTTGCAACGTTCGAACGACGGGAGTTTTGAATAGAGCAAGAGCTTCTACATCAAGGGCAAGAGAAACTTGGGTCTAAATTTTCCAGTTATGTTCATCGGGGGTAAAGATGGATATTATTTTAATCTGGGGCAAATCAAAAAGAGGTAAATTAGGTCTTGGCATATAAACCACAATTGCTGTCTCTCGGATTTTTTTTTAAAATGAATAGCCTCTTCTATCTGTTTTGTATTGATTGGGTTTTTTTTAACCATTTTAGAGTTATACTTTAACTTCTTGAGATTATTCTGCCTACTTACAAGTATAAATAACCCGGATCCTCTGCTAGTTTTTCATATACGCCAGAGGGAAATTTCTTTTCTCATCTATTTAGAGAGATAATCATGGATGAGGCGAGAGGCATCATGGATTATTATGATTACACTAGTCAACACACATTTTGTAACAAAGACCACACATAGTGTTCTTAGTAGTAATTTGTAGGTATAATTAGTAGTAATTCAATTTTGGTGGCCAGTGTTATAGTGATGTTCAGAATGTCTACAAGAAAACCTTAGATAAAGTGTTAGCATTATGGCAGAATATTTTAAAATATGATAATTATTCTTATATGATTGACTACACTTATACACAAATCTCATATACAATAACTTTATATATATCTCAGTCTAGAAATGTTAATAGAAGAAAGAGAACCTCCTTTCCAAGCTGAGTTTCTCCAAAATCCTTACACCATAGGGAAAGACAACAGTTTTTCCATAAGCAGTAGAAGCGCAAACGGAAAGCCTCGGATTACACACATTTCCTTGAATAGAGACGTCAATTTAAAGTAACTTTTGCAAATGATGGACCCTAGAAAAGCGAATTATTATGGTCCCTAATCCTTTTTAGTTTATTAGAGCGTAAAACTACAAATAGCAACACGTATAAGAATACTATAACCAATCTTAATGCAATCACTTCTGTCTTTGAAAAAAACATATCGAACGATGGATTGTAGGCTGAGCAAAATTTATGTTTAACGAATTGACTTATATTATACAAACAAAATTTATTTTTCAGATATGGAATGCACAATACCTAATTGAAAATCCTCATAACTTGAAATGTTTAGAATGTTAGAATCTATAGGGAACCCAGGATATATTTACAAGGAATGCATTGAGCTTTTGGAGCATTTATTATGCTTAATCTTTAAACGGATTGTTAAACAGGGATTTATTCGTTTAATTTGGAAGAAGTCTTTTTGTGCTTTAATTTCTAAAACGCTCAATGCTAAGTCGCCATCGGATTTTAGAACCTATTATGATTATGCTATATCCGGCGAAGCTTTGTTAGGAAGAAATCGATTAAGCCTATTGTAGCTCTTCTATATATATAGAAGGATGTTTGTTTGTGGATTTGTTTGTTTGTTTGTGGGCTTTTGTTTTTTATACATATCTATAATTTTATTCCGATCTTGTGCAACAATAGGTATCAACAATGGTGTCAACATGCAATGCACCAACACTAGGCAGCGATCAACAATAGTAGATAAAGACTTGATCGGGTCGCATATTATTGAGGTGGGCGTGGCCCGATGTCAACCAATCAGCGTGCAGTATTCGTATCACGTGAATAACCACCCCACCACCCCTCAGATTTTGTGTCCCGTGACCACCCATCCTCCCTTCCTGACGTCACAGGCGTTCAACCAATCAGTGTGCAAGTTTTGTATCACGTGACCACCCACCCCCTCCCCTGTTTTGGGTGTTGGTCCTCTGTTTTGGGTGTGGTCTTTATTGGATGTGGTTTTTATTTGGGCGATGGTATTTATTTGGGTGTTGGTCCTCTGTTTTGGGTGTGGTCTTTATTGGGGGTTTTGACCCCAGAGGGTGACACAACTTGTTGTGCACACCCTTCTCTGATGGTAAGGTAATCACGTGATGGCAGCCATGTTCAGGTGGCCTAAAGCTGAAATAAAATTAATATCATAATCCTCTGATGTAAATTTTATTTCACTATTGTTTCTCGGGTAACCAAATTTTTTCCAAGCTATTTTACAGTTTCTTCTAAATAAAACGACTGTTCTTTTACAGTTTCAAGGTGTATTGTTTTGTTTTTAATTTTCAACTAATGGCTACATTGTTTCAATTGACAAGTGTGCATATGAGTAGGGCCTAATGCTGTCTGAACTGTTATATATATGCTTATAAATACAACTAGGTCACACAACCTGATGAAAGGGTTATATCCACTAAATTTTAGCTTATTTTAAAGTTGGGCTGTTTGAAATTTGTTTTGTTTTCATGTTTGCCTCTATCTCTGATTGCCTTTGCTCGCATGAAGGGTTGTTTTTTCTTCTCAGGTTTGAACCTGGTTGAAGTGTTAAATAAAAATAGAAATGTCACATTTCTCAATGTTGCTGAGGCATACTTGACTCTCTCTCTCTATACAAATTTGCACAACTTTGGCTTGCAGAGGTTGATAAACGTGTTGTTTCATTCCCCAACCTCGCGATATTCAGTCACCCCCCCTCTCTCTTTCTCCCTCCTCCTACATAACCAATACCAGTTTGCAAAATGTTGTTTAAAATTGTATTCTAAAAATTGTTTTCGCTCTCTCTCTCTCTTTCTCTCTCTCTCTCTCTCTCTCTCTCTCTCATACAGTATACAAGTCTCTCTCGTCACAAGTCGTTAAGTTCTTAAAGCCGTGCGCTTGTTGGTTTGTTATAGAGTTTGGATTTTCTTAATAAAGGCTATACGTAGACTTGTGATTCCTGGGGTGTGCAATCACATCCACGTTGCTTCTCGGGCTTGCTTTCTCAATGATGTGTCCTCGATGGCTTGTTTTTCTGTCTAATTAAACTGATTTTTACTTTTTAAATGTTTGTCCTGGGGGTGTATGCTCGTTTCACTGCCCTTTTACGATATGTTGCAAGGTGATAGATGTTGCGCTGTGTGTACGCCTATTTGTTGCGCCTGTGAGTGCGCCTGTGAGTGCGCCTGTGAGTGCGCCTGTCGCGTGGATGGTGCTGGATACTAGGCCATGGACGCTGGGGCGATGTTGTTAAGCGTGTTTCCTAAGGGTTGCATTGTTCACGTGTTTGTGTTTGCTTAAAAACACTTTATCTTCAGCCAAAGATATATGTGATATGCTTTTCTGTACTTTGTTAGAGTTACCCTGCTCTTTCATCGTTTTGTTTTTGTTTTTCTCCTAATTAAATTCTCTACCGCTATCATATTTGCACACAGTTCATGTTGAGGTGTTCGCACGGGGTCTAATAGCGATGTCAGTCGCTACTTTTGACGCACAGGCTAATTCAAGCTAAAAATCAACGTATCTGACAAATCAGGGTATTTGAAATACGTTTGTTTGTGCTGCATTGACTTTTTTACACTATTTTCAGAGTTTTTACATCTATTTAAAATCTGTCGTATAACAAAAGAAAAACGCACGTACTGTTATCACACAATTCGGCAGGGCTAGGCATAGCATATTCGTGAGGAGTACAGCATCGTTTGACACTATCGTCTGTGTTCAAGCTATTCCGGGCTAAAATTCCATGCATTTTCTAACACAGGTATGCGATATACGATTTGCTTATGATGCATTGGTGTTCCCCCATTCGTTTTCATGCTTTTTTCCCGACTAAATAAATGCCTGTCCTATTTATAAAAGTGTACGTATTTCTTATCCCACAGGCCATACAAAAACTAAGAAGGGTTAATGTAATGATAGCACCAATTGACAGATAATAGCGATTCTATCTATCCATCGGTGACCCCAATCTGACTAGATACAGGTGCATTCGTTTCGAGCCTTGTTACTTTTTCGACTGAAATTTCGTTTTAGTCAAATTTTTTCGTTCTCTTTAACATCAATTTACTGTTTGTTATTCTTGCGTTTCCGTCCACGTGAGTCTGTTTGAAAAAAGAAAATTCAATTTCAAGGGTTCCTTTGTTAGCCAACAAGCCCTACCTCTTAGTAAGTTGTTGCTTTTATGTGAATTTAAGCTAAAATTGTGTGTTTAAAATTACAAATTTTCCTGTTTTTCAACACTATCGAGGTTATACGGGTTTCTTGTTACTAATATATGTCTGAAATGATTTGCCGTGGTCGTTAAAAATGATGTATTTCACGTTGTTTCAACTCGATATGATTAGCCTTATCTTCATCTCTCTCTCTCTCTCTCTCTCTCTCTCTCTCTTTCAAGGTTTCTTCTTCCTTACTATCTCGTAAATACAAATGCTAAATGACATCTTTTCCTCGGGGTATTTGGCAACGCATACAATTATACAATGTTTATGCTACAATTCCGTTTCTCTTTAGGCATGTTATGTGAAATACGTCGTTTCCTTTTAGTTTTGCTGGTATTTCGCATCGTTAATGTCTTTCATTTCGACATATTTGAGTGGGCAGGAGGTAACTACGTTGCTCGAGTTTAATGTTCACCACGATGATCATCACTTAAAGTGGCGGTTGATGTGATAAATGTTTGCGCTAAAGTGTCATTGTGTCCTGAACCATGTTTTATGCCCGTAATTCAAGTAGTACATTTACCGAGTTAGTTGACATCTAAGTCGTCATCTGTTACGTTTAACGTTTGCGGTAATCCACGCTATAACGTCTTTGTGATTACCGCTCGGGTTATGTGAAATACGTTTCTCCATTTGTTTCACTAGTATTTCACCTCGTTAAGGTCTTTCATTTCGACATATTTGAGTGGGACATATTTGACATTCGACATTTGATGAAAACACGGCGAACAGTAAACGATCTTTTGAATAAAAACCCATTAACTGATGTCCGCCTTGGTGTTTTTAAACATTCGAGGTAGAAACCGGTTCATAGGTCTGCTTGTGACACGACCCCGGATCGTCGACCTGCTCGCAGGATAGCAAGGGTCAACGCTCCTTTGGGCCAGTCAACCTCGAAACTAAGCACTGCCACCATTATTTTATGCAATGAAACCATCTGAAACCTGACTCGGTAGCACCATCTGTAATATTGATAATTACGCCAGTGGTTTATTGAGTGCGCCGTTTATTATCTATTGGGTAGCACTCGTCTGATGGTAAACGGGAGGTATCACTTATGTGGTGAGTGGTATTTGTTCACTCTTTTACTGTAAGTTGTTATTGGCGAATGATGTTATATTTATTGTTCCGAAACTGTAGTGCGTCGAGTCAATGCATGACTGTCTGTCTCTTTGTGTTTTAGGTAGCTTTTTAGTTTTTACAACACATAAGATTTTACTTTTTAAATTACTTCGATTTATCCTGACACGGGTCAAATATAACAACTTGAAATTACATCGAGGAGGAAAATTTTATTCGCCAGTTTAATCCGAGTCTAGAATTTGTATTCGCAGATCTACATGTCGACAAGAATTTGCATTCGGGAAATTACATCTTCGCCATTTTTTGGGTACGTGAAAATACGCAAAGACAAGAAATTGCATTTGCAGATTTACATGTCAGGAAGAATTTTCATTCACGAAATTACATCGCCGACCTTTTTTGTCTTCACGAAATTAGGTGCTATCTAGAAATTGTGTATGCGCCTTTACATGTTAGCAAGAATTTCCATTCACGTGATTACGTCTCTGACCGTTTTTGCGTACACGAAGTTAAACACGACAAAGTTACTAACACAACAAGAAGTTACTTATACAGCGACAAATTAATATTGCCGCGTTCAGATGACTTGATGATTATATAATTTTTTATTAATGACGTGAGATGTTACACTGTGTGTCAAATGATGGTATCTGAATCCTTAGAAATAATTTATGGATGTTGAGTACTAGCCTTACTGTTGATAAATAACGACTTGGGTGAAGACTTGATTATTGCAAGTCCTTTGCTTTGTTTATGAAAGATATGTCTGCTGAGTTTGTTTATTTGTTTGTTTGTTTGGAGTTTGGTTGAGTGTTTGAAATTGCCACTTTTAAACTGTTGAAACTCTTAAACGAACAAATACATGTGGTACCAACGTCAGATTTGAATTGCTGGTAACGAGTTTAGAAAGTAAAAGTTAGATAAATTCAAGATGGTTTTATGTATTACATTTCAAACCTTCACTAAGGTTGAACGAATGACGCCATATTTGAAAGTATGAAATCTGAGTTTGTGCAACAAGTGCCTGAGATGACTACCATAAGAATAGTTTGCACTGAAGAAGCAGAAGTAGAAGCTGGTATTTTGCTTACCAGTTAAAGGCATCTTTTTTTTTTGTTTATATATTTTTAAATTGAACTTAATTGTGATATGTACCATAAAATGAATACCTGTCGTATTTCTTACTGTCCATACGTCTGTGTTTGGTATCGTGAGCGAAAACATGTTTTTAACTGTGACATTGACATAGTGCATTTTAAAACCCTAACTACGCTGTTGTGTAAAAATACTGAGACGTTTGACTTTGGAGAACGTTTGCTAACGTACGACATCCGGGCTGTCAAAACAAGATATTTACTTTGTCTCTCTCTCTCTCTCTCTCACACACACGCGCACACACACACACACACACACACACACATACACACGACTACCTCAGAACGTTAACGGATTAGAGAGCTTGTAACTAAGCATTTCCAATAGTGCTTGTTGGCGTTTTCACATCTGGCCTGCTGTGCTGCGTAACCTCCAGAGCCGTTGATCTGGTGTTGAAGCATTCAGAATAGCAAGAACTGCTGTCATTTGGTTACAGTCAGTCATAGCTATACAACATTTTGAATAAATGAGGCTTTGCGATAAAGAGTTCTACTAGTCATGTTGTGAATAGATTCACACTCGGGTGCAGAATTGCAACCGTACAACACCATAACAGTAATGTTGACAGTGTTTGGCAATTTAAGGAAATGCATGTAATGTTTCAATCTTTAGATAACAACCTAATCCAATAACCAACCAACCAACCGACTAGCCAACCATCCGAGCGAAAACTTTTAATTTTTAGAACATTTGGACTTAATCAATGAATGAAATTTTTGCAGAAATCAGTATTTGTACGCATGCAGAATCACTGAAAAATCACAAAAACTTTTTAGCGTGAAGATTTATCGCATCAGCTGCCGACTTAGGGGCTGGTGGCTGCAGCGTATGTTGTACTCGAGCAACGTGGTTACCTCCTGCCCACTCAAATATGTCGAAATGAAAGACCTTAACGAGGCGAAATACTAGCGAAACTAATAAAGAAACGTATTTCACATACCCGAGCAGTAATCACAAAGTATAGCGTGGATTAACGCAAACGTTTAACGCAACAGATGACGATTTAGATGTCAACCAACTCGGTAAATGTACTACTTGAATTACGGGCATAAAACATGGTACAGGACACGAAGACACTTTAGCGCAAACATTTTTCATATCAACCGCCACTTTAAGAGATGGTCACCGTGGTGAACGTTATACTCGACCAACGTGGTTACCTCCTGCCCACTCAAATATGTCAAAATGAAAGACATTAACAATGGGAAATACTAGCAAAATTAGAGGGAAACGACATATTTCCCAAAACATGCCTAGAAATCACAAAGAATTTCTAGCCTGGCTTAGTGTGAACGTTTTTCCTATCAGGTGCCAGCGTAGATGACATCCAACGCAGCTAATGTCATGTTTGAGTTATGCGGTAACCATTGCGTACGCTTTATGGCGAAAAAATAAAACACTTTAAAGAGTCAAAAACCCGTCAGCCTAATTGGATAGTATTTTTTTTATTTAGTTTAGCATGGCTTACTTCGAACGTTTTATCACATCAGATGCCGACTTAGACGACATCCAATGCGGCCAATGTCGTGTTTGAGTGGAAACCATTGCAAATGCGTTTTTGCAAAAAATAAAACCCTTTATTCATACGAAAAACAGTGAAACAAATTAGACGGCTTTTTTATTTGGTTAATCGTGGGTTAGTGCGAACGTTTATCGTATCAGATGCCGATTTAGATGCCATCCAACGTGGCTAGTGCAATACTTGAACAACGCGTTAACCATTGCGTACTCATTTCCTGAAAAAGAAACACTTTAACGTGGTGAAAAAATCAGTGGAACTAAAGGTGGGGCAACGCGTATGAACCAGAAACAAACGTATTACATACCTGTCAATCATCAGTCTGTCTGGTACCAAATATCGTAAACAGCTTTTAATGACATCAAAAAGTGTAAAAACTACGTTAAAAAAAGAAATGGGAACGAGTTTTGGCCTTAACACTATGTGTAAAACAGGTTAAAAAACCGGGGCTTGACCGAAAAAATGTGGACTTTAGAGTCACAGAGAAACGAACTCAGACCATCACTCAACCAATGAATGCTAACCTGATGTTCTACCCACTGGACTGTTTTGGACACACGATCAAGTAACAGTAAAATGTCATAGTGATATTACAACCTAAATATAACTTAAAGCATGTATAGAAGAATACCTATATTACACTATCCCTGTACGCCCTAAAAAAAGAGTAAACATTGAGTGAACATTTAAAACACAAACAACAAACGGAACAATCAGAACACAGAAATCATAGAGAGTAGAAGAAAATTAAACATACATAGTGAGAAACGGTGTTTATAAAGTTTGCGATGTCAATCCGCTAATTTAGCAGCCCGGGGTTATTAGTGTCAACTGAAACAATGTGCCAACAAAATTTACAAAGAGGCAGAGTTTAATAGCTGAAAAACCCTTGAAACTAATGAGGCAACATATTTCACATACCCTAATTGGACGACACGACTATTTTTTAACACGGATTACCTCAAAACGCAGTTAGTAGGAGATGTGCAACCCTGTTCATGCCAAACACCATACACACAGCCCGAGTGGCTAAGAACAGTTATGTACAAATTTGTTTATAGGAACCCACTGCTTACACCTTTACTGAAATAATCAACAGCAAAGAAGATAAAATATCCTAAGTTTCAACCCCAAAAGTAAAAAGAATAGTTGAATTGAAGAATTGACAACTGTGTTTAATTATTTCAGGAGAGCAAACTTTTAACAATTTAACAATATCAGTTAATCAGCTGCTGCTTTTGAAATGTATAGACAATGTTAGTACGAATGCACACGCAAACGTCTGATGAACCGTAACGGCAATAAACGTATTTAAACGTTCACCAATGCATATAGTAAATGAAATCATCATAAAAAATCGGAGAGACTTAAAAGTAGAGGTGCGGATGGTTGCTTTTATGTGAATTTAAGCTAAAATTGTGTGGTAGAATTATCCTGTTTTTCAAACCCTATTGGGTTTCTCGTTACTAATATATGTCTGAATTGATTTGCAGTGATCATTGAAAATGCCGCATTTCTCGTTGATTCAACTCGATGTGGTTAACCTTATCTTCAGCTCTCTCTCTCTATCTCTCTTTCAAAATTTCTTCTTCCTTAATATCTCGTAAATACAAATGCTAAATAACATCTTTTCTTCGAGGTATTTGGTAACGCATACAATTATACAATGTTTATACTACAATTCCGTTTCTCTTTTGACACAAGTCACACTTGCATGTATTTTTATTTATTTATTTTTTTTCTTTTTTTTTGGTACTGATTTCTTACCATCAACAGGGTGCAGTAAGAGTGACGTGTATTTGAAATTATGCCTCAGCTCACGTCACCCTTACTGCACCCTGCAAATGTTAAAGAGAACGAAAAAATTTGATTAAAACAAAATTTCTGTCGAAAGAGTAAGAAGGCCCGAAACGAATGCACCTGTATCTAGTCAGATTGAGGTCACCGATGGATAGATAGATTCGCTATTATCTGTCTATTGGTGCTATCATTACATTAACCCTTCTTAGTCAACAAAGCAGTGTGTTGCTAAAAGCAACCTTCGGCGTTCACAGCTGCACGCGGGCATTGTTTGAGTCGGTTCACAACACGTTTGCCACGCGAAGTGCGGGCAGAAATTAGGAGAAAGGATGTGTAAGCGACTGAGCGACCTGCTTATACGATAGACCTATGAGCCACTAAAACCAAGCACGGAAAGAGAAGTCCTCAAACTCCTCCCCTATCTTACAATTTCGCTGTCTTGCCTACTAACAAAACAGCCCAAAATAACCACAAAATAGAAAAAAAAGAATAATGAAGCCTGCTTCATTAAGTAACACTATTGACCTATGCCCCTCAAAAATGTAAACTTGTAATACCATAAAAAGCGAAATTTGCACCTAAACGTTTATTATGCAATGCAGATTAACTTAGAAAATTTAACATTTGCACGAGCTTAAATACATTAAAAGTAAAGTCAGAATTTTGTTTTATATTTTTTTATTTTTTAGCACGTCAGTTAAAATTATAGGGAATAATAACTTTTCATAATCATCATCAATATTATTCGGAATTAATGCAAAACAGAAAAAACAGAGATATGGAAATGTGAAGATAAATTTTCCAAGGTAATGAATGATCGCGAGAGCTAACAAATGAACAAGTTCTACCGAACATGTGAAACAATAATGCTATTGTTCAAAAATTGAAACACTGCATTTTACATAGGCAAATTGCTGCAACCCTATAGACGAGACAGAGATTTTTAGCTTAGAGTAGCGTGAGCCTTGATTACTGCTGTTGTCACCGTTGTTCATGGCTCGGATACACTAGGCTTTGTACGGCCTGTGGGATAAGAATTACGTACACTTTTATAAATAAGACAGGCTTTAATTTAGTCGAAAAAAAAAACAAAAACGAATGAGGAAACACCAATGCATCATAACAATACGTATATCGCATACCTGTGTCAGACATGTTGATTTTTAGCTTTTATTAGCCTGCGCGTTCAAAGTAGCGACTGACCCGCTATTAGGTCCCGTAAGAACACCTCGACATCAACTGTGTGCAAATATTTTAGCGGAAGAGAATTTAATTAGGATGAAAGAGCTGGGTAACCCTAACAAAGTACAGAAAAACATGACATTTATCTTTGGCTGAAGACACAGTGTTTTTAAGCAAACAAAAACACGTGAACAATGCAACCCAGAGCGAATGTGCTGAACAACAACGCCTTAGCGTCCGTGGCCTAGCAGCCAGCACCATCCACGTGACAGGCACACACACCGGCGCAACACTTGGCGCACACACACCGGCGCAACATCTATCACCTTGCAACACATCGTAAAAGGGCAGTGAAACGAACATACACCCCCATGACAAACCTTTAAAAATTAAAAATCAGTTTAATTAGACTGAAAAACAAGCCATCGAGGACACGTCATTGAGAAAGCATGCCCGAGAAGCAACGTGGACGTGATTGCCTACCCTATGAATCACACGCGAACGTCATCAACTCGTAAATTGTAGACTGACGCACAGTCTACATACAGCCTTTATTAAAGAAAAACAATAAAATTCAAAATGTATAACAAACCAACAAGCGCACGGCTTTAAGAACTTAACGACTTGTGATGAATGATGATAAATCATCGCATGTGACCATAGCCCTAAATTGAATACGTTTTGCACTAGAAAGAGTACGAAGCATATCACTCTCGTATCCTAATACCATATGTGAACGAAAAAGTTTGTGTTACTGTATGAGAGAGAGAGAGAGAGAGAAAGAGTGAAAACACTTTTTAGAATACAATTTTAAACAACATTTTGTAAACTTGTATTGGTTATGTAGGAAGAGGAAGAAAGAGAGAGAGAGAGAGACAGAGAGAGAGAGAGAGAGACAGAGAGAGAGAGAGAGAGAGAGAGAGAGAGAGAAATGGGTGACTCAATATCGCGAGATTGGGGAATCAAACAACACGTTTATCAACCTCTGCAAGCAAATGTTGTGCAAATTTGTATAGAGAGAGAGAGTCAAGTATGCCTCAGCAACATTGAGAAATGTGACTTTATTTAACATTTCAACCAGGTTCAGCCCTGAGAAGGAATAACAACCCTTCTTGCAGCAAAGGCAATCAGTGAGAGAGTCAAAAATGAAAATAAAACAAATTTCAAACAGCCCAATTTTAAAATAAGCTAATGAGTTAGTGAATACGACCCTTTCATTAGGTTGTTTGTCCTAGTTGTAAGCAATTATATGAGAGTTCAGACAGCATTAGGCCCTACTCAGATGCACACTTGTCAATTGAAACAATGTAGCCATTAGTTGAAAATAAAAAAAACAAAACTATACATCTTGAAACTGTAAAAGAACAGTCGTTTTATTTAGAAGAAACTGTAAAAAAGCTTGGAAAAAATTTGCTTACCCAAGAAACAATAGTGAATTAGTAATTAGGTGATCAAATTGAGGTGGCAGTTTACCAACGCGTACTTATTTAGGTGGGTATTTAATCGAGTCAACAGGTGTTCACTTGTAAGACAGAATAACAGGTGTTCACTTGTAAGACAGAATCACCTAAGTGGATTTTGCTAAGAGCATCAGGACCCCAATTATCTGCCACATGGGTGCTGGTGCTGAGAAGATTATGAAATAATTTTATTTCAGCCTTAGGCCACCTGAACATGGCTGCCATCACGTGATTACCTTACCATCATAGAAGGGTGTGCACAACTAGCTGTGTTGCCCTCTAGTGTCAAAACCCCCAAAAAGACCACACCCAAAACAGTGGACCAACGCCCAAAAATACCACACCCAAAAAAAGACCCCACTCAAAACAGAGGACCAACGCCCAAATAAAGACCACACCTAATAAAGACCACAACCAATAAAGACCACACCCAAAACAGGGAAGGCAGTGGGTGGTCACTTAATACGAAACCTGCACGCTGATTGGTTGAACGCCTGTGACGTCAGGAAGGGGGGATGGGGGAGTGTGGGGTCACGTGACGCGAATACTTACGCTGATTGGTTGAAATCGGGCCACACCCACCTCATTAATATGCTACCCGATCAAGTCCTTATCTACTAGCAATATATATCTCTTGGCCAACAAAGAAAGGCAAAGTTTGTGCAATCTATTCTTGCTTTTTTTAAAAAAGAGAGTTTTTAGTACTTAAGAATTTCGCGAAAAACTTTACAAATGATCAGTAACTAGAGTTAGCAGACTATTGATAAAGAGTGAAAAGACGACACAGGAAGCACTTGGTACACATTTCAATGGTGGAAAAAGCGACTGCTAAAATTGATGAATACCCAAGTTTTACTTCATAACATCGACAGAAGTGTGTGAATTGCAACAACATCAAGTGTATATCTAAAGTAAGATTACGTGAGTAAGAAATTATTTAGACCAGCAGTTGTATTCTTGGAGTGGTCCATCCATTGTGAGCCGTTAAAAAATTTTTTTTATCAAATTTTCATTAAGTTATTTAATGTAGTAATTCTAAGCGTTTTTATGTTTTAAATTTTAAGATAATTTAAAATCTTCTATATGTATAAACACACTGCACAGACCAACAATATGTATCTCATGGCCAACAATGCAAGGCAAAGTTTGTGCAACAATAGATCTATCATGTTTGCATCAACAATGGTATCAACGCGCAATTCACCAATAACAATGAATACAGAATGATGATGTAATGTTAGAGCAATCTTTCCAAGAATTATAACAATGAACATAAAATGATGATGCACATTTAGATTAGTTTGAATTGAAACAATGTATAGATTTATTCCTATTCAGGCTTTTCCTAATTAGGAGAGTTCTTAGTACTTTACAATTTCTTGAAAATATTTAAAAATAGTCAGTAACTGGAGATAATGGAAAGTTAGCAGACTACTGAGAAAGAGTGGAAAGACGACAGAAGAAGCACTCCTTTAGCTCTGTGATGTATTGAGCAAATGGGAAGCTAGTAAATAGAAGAATCAATGACGGCTAGACTGCACAAAGTTATGGATGGCCAAGTTTTGCTTCAATAAATCGAGAGAAAAGTGGAAATTGCAACAGCATCAAATGTACATCTGAGGTAAGATTACGTGAGTAAAAAATTATTTAGACTAGCAATGGGATCCTTGCAGAGGTCCAGCCATTTTGAGCCTTAAAAAATTTTTTTTCGAATTTTCATTAAGAGTTCTTACTGTAATATGTTTTGCATGGGCTCATTAAGTTTAACACTTTTAAAATCGAACGTAAACATTTTATTATATATGATAACAAAAATTCCAACTACATATTCATTTTAATTTTTTCAACAAAAAGCCATCTCGAGATACACGCGCATTACCACAACAATTAGGAAATTAACGATTAACTACAAAAATATATAATTAATGAATATTATGTGCTTTGTATTGCCACTATGCGTTATTAAATTAATTGAATATTTATTGAACTTATTTATTATCTCAATATGCGACAATCCCAACAATTCCCCCCTTTCGCACATGGAGACACAATTAGAAATAGCTAATGCTTAAATTCTTTACATGATTAATCATCACAGTTGAACTAACGTGTTTAGTCATAACATCTGCAACAAGTTCTTCTGATCCAATATAATTTATCTGAATTTCTCCATTTTCTCGATCGTCTTTCACAAAATGAAACTTCCATCTAATGTGTTTATTTCCGCTGCTGACCTTGGAATTCTTAACCCAGTTTATGGCCGCTTGATTATCCGTATAAGTTTGAATTGGCCGCTTGAAAATTTCGTTAAGATCGAGATCTTCAAGCAATTTAATTATCCACTTCCCTTCACATACAGCATCTCAAAAACTTATCAATTCCGCTTCCATCGTTAATAATGAAACCAATTTTTGCTTAACTGATCTCCAACTGATCAAAGTAGTTCCAATACAAATCATATATGCACCAAAAGATTTTGAGTCTCTAGTTGTGCACCAACTTGCATCAGAATAAATATGTAGTCTTCCGTGTGTCTTATGGATAATGTTAAATTTTTAGCATGTTGCAGATATCGGAATATTCTTTTCAAAGCCTGTAGATCAATTTCTCTCGGATCCTTAGAATACTGCGACAATTTACTGAGTGAATATGACAAATCAGGTCGTGTACCTGTTACTAAATATGTAATGCTTCCAATCATTTCTTGATAAACTGTGATATCCACTTTTCTATAATTATCATTTTCATCCAATTTTGTTCCGATAACTCCAGGGTTTTTAACTGGTTTACAGTTTTCCATATCGTATTTTTAAAGAATTTCTTGAATATATTTTTTTTTTGACTTCAGTTAAAACCGTCGTTATTCTTTTGTATCTCTATGCCTAGAAATTTCACATTTCCCTTGAGCCTTTTGATTTTTATTTCTCTATTCAAAAGTGATATTAACTTCTCTGCTTCTTTGGCAGTTTCTCCAACAACTACACAATCATCCACATAGACTCCTATAATAATTATTTTGTTATCAAATTTTCCTGTGAACACACAAGGATCGGCAGTCGTTGGCTCCAAACCAATTTCTTTTAATATGCTCCTCAATTTAAAAAACCAACATCTTCCAGCATCCAGTAATCCATAGATGTTACCTGATATTTTTAATACTTTGCTTGGGCTTAATTTTAAATGTTCTGGGGGTTCCATGAAGACGCATTTCTTAGTTTGGCATTTAGGTATGCAGTCTCCACATCAATGAATTTCACATCATAATCTTTAACTGCTGCCATTTTCAGTAGTATTCGGAACGATTCAGGTTTCATTACCGGACTGAGAGAATCCTCATAATCTGTACCCATCTGTTGATGCGAACCATTGGCTACTAGTCAGGCTTTGTATCTCATTTCTTGGTTGTCCTTCTTTATCGAAAATATCCACTTACTTTTTATAACATCCATATCTTTTCTTCTATCAACAATTTCCCACACATTGTGGTTCTCAAGAGATTTCAGTTCTTTGTTAACAGCTTCCATCCATTTATTCTTGTTTTTCGAGATAAGTACCTCCTTATAATTTTTCGGAATGGATTCTTCTACTGCATTATTAGCAGCATACTTTGGATTAGGTTTTCTTTCCCGTGACGATCATCTTACGTTTTGCTTTCTGAGGCTTCTTTTGTCTTCCTCTCTCTCCTGTTTATGTTTTTCTAACAACATTTCCTTGGTCACTCCTCTCTTTCTTCCTCTCTTACCTCTAGTGATGACATCATCTTGACTTGGACCTATGCTGCTTTGGCCTTCATTTTGTGAACTGGTTCTCACTTCACTTGAGATATCCAAATTTTTTATGGTTTTGGATTCAGCCTCTGTAGCTTCGCCAGAAGCAATCGGTTAATAATCTAACTCAATCTCGTTATCTTCATCATCATCATTAAATTCAATTCCGTTTGAATATCCTTTCTCG
Source organism: Rhysida immarginata (assembly GCA_023313115.1). Taxonomy (NCBI): domain Eukaryota; kingdom Metazoa; phylum Arthropoda; class Chilopoda; order Scolopendromorpha; family Scolopendridae; genus Rhysida; species Rhysida immarginata. Next base: position 21,091 of record JAHWFO010031087.1, on the reverse strand, counting down.
TCTTCCATAAATAATACATCTCTGCTTTCCAGAATCTTCTGCTGATCTGCGTCATATACTCTGTATGCTTTCCTTTCATGTGAATAGCCAATGAATACACACGGTTTTCCTCTTTCGTCTAATTTACTTCGTATTCGTCCAACTACTCGATAAAATGCTTTACAGCCAAATACTTTCAAGTGTCGAATGGATGGTTTTCTTCGTTTCCAGATCTCCATAGGTGTCTTTTCTCTTTTTTTATTGGGGGTGATATTATGCAAATAGGCTGCAGTTAACGCTGCTTCCGCCCAGAATTTCTTTGGCAGTCCACCTTCTATCAACAAGCATCTGGCTGTAGAGAATATCGTTCTATTGGATCTTTCCGCAGTTCCGTTGCTTTGTGGTGAATAAGCAGTAGTCTTCTTCGACTTTATACCTTTATGACGATAATATGTCGCTAAAATATCATTGCTGAATTCGGCTTCATTGTCTGTTCTTATTGCTTTAACTTTCAATCCCGTCTCAACTTCTCTTCTTTCTACGATAGCTTTTATCTTCTCAGGGACATCTGACTTGCATTTCACAAAATATACTAAATATCTTCTGCTAAACTCATCAACAATTGTCAACATGTATTTACTCCCGTCAAGTGATTCCGGATTAAAAGGACCACAAAGATCGATATGTAATCGTTCCAATATCCTAGATACAGTCGACTCTTTGACTTCTATAAATAGAGTTCTTGTTAGTTTAGCTCTTGCACAAATCTCACACTTTCCTTCTTTTTCATGTAAATTGTTCAAGCCTATTATGAGCTGCTTATTGAACATGAGATTTAGATAATTATTGTTAACATGCCCCAATCGTTTATGCCACAGCATTCTGTTAGATTCTTTAGCCTTTAAGCACGATTCTATTTCTTGTTCATTTCTTACTTTATTAGGTGTTAAATGGATAATGAAGTTTTCTAATTTCTCTTCATCTATCAAATCTCTAGTGTTTTCTCAATAATTCTGGCTCCGTTTTCATTTAGGATGACCTCTTTTCCATTACTCACAAGCTTTGGCACGGACAGCAAGTTACATCGCAAGTCGGGAACGTACAATACTTCATTTAGCTTTAATTTCACATGAGTGTTTTCATTAATCTCTGTAACTGCTTTCACTATTCCTCTAGCTTCCGCTCGAATAGTTCGTTTATATTAGCCGTTTTGAGTGTAATATCTTCTGCCAGCATATCGCTGAACAAATCCTTTCGATACGTCATGTGGGAAGAACATGCAGAATCCAACATCCAAATGGTGTCTTCCTTCTCTTCGAGATTTTCGTTTTTCAGTGCTACCCAGCTCCACATTGCCTTTTCTTCTATTGTGCTTGAGTACTCATTGTAATCCCTTTTACTTCCATTATATCTTCGATTCATGCCTTGTCTGTTGCCATCATAATAATCCTCTCTATGACGATTAGTTTTTGAACTTCTGTCACCTTGTCTTCTTTCATCATACGTGCTGTTTTTCTTTTTCTTAAACCAACAGGTTCTGGATAAATGACCGATTTTTCTGCAATTATGACATGTGATCTGTTTGTGCGATTCTCTTGCCTGGTAAGCTTTTACATCCATTTCTTTCGAGTCATATTTTCTCTCAGAACGAAGTAAAGTCTCTCGCATTACTCATATGTGATGCTAGGTTTGGAAAAAATAGCCGTTGCTGCCTCAGTGTATTTCTTGAGTAGGTCTTCTATGATGTAACCAATCAGCTCATTTTCATCAATTTTGCCACTAATTTCTTGAATTTCACTTGATATCATTTGAGCTCTCGATAAATATTCGTCAACTGATTCACGGTCTGATTTCTCCATTCGGGCAAGTTCAATTTTCAGCTGTGTTCTGCGATGGGTTTCCTCACCTTCGTGTCTCTTTTTCAACTTTTCCCATAGCTCCTTTGCATTTGAAATGCCCTTTACAGTCATTGCTTCGTCATTTGAAAGAGATAAAATGATAATCGCGTAGATTTCTTCATTTTTCCTGTTCCATTCATTTGAAATAGTTTCTTTTCCATCGGATTCTCCTCTTGGGGGTTCTTCTTGTATCAGAATATCATGGAGGTGTTTACCTTTTGGATATGCAATGATTTTCATGCTCCAGACGCCATAGTTCTTGGTCGTCAGCGGTTCGAGGCGAGCAAATCCAAATGCCTCCGTCATCTTTCATCAAGTGAATAGTTCTCTTTTAATTACTCACAGCACTGCAGCTGGATATTCAGGCTTATCCAGGGTACTTCTGGAACCAGGTAACCACGCTCTGCTACCAGTTATTATGCGTGGGCTCATTAGGTTTAACACTTTTAAAATCGAACGTAATCATTTTATTATATATGAAGACAAAAATTCTAACTACATATTCATTTCAATTTTTTCAACAAAAAGCCATCTCGAGATACATGCGTATTACCACAACAATTAGGAAATTAACGATTAACTACAACAATATATACTTAATGAATATTATGTGCTTTGTATTGCCACTATGCACTATTAAATTAATTGAAGTTTTATTGAACTTATTTATTATCTCATTATGCGACAATCCCAACATATAAATTCTAAATATTCTCATGTGTTTATTTTTAAGATATTGCAAAACTCAATTAATTTTTTGAGATTGTTCTTTTTACCTCCAAGTGTAATTATCCCAGGCAACGCCAGGTGCCTTCACTTGTCTATATCTATGAAAAAGGATGTTTGTTTGTTGGTTTGTGGGTTTGTTCGTGGGGTTGTTTTTTTTTACAAATCTACAGTTTTTTTTGGCGATCTTTTTAAAATTTTGCATATATCACCTACAAAGCATGATGAAGGCCACGGTCTACCTTAGATTTCGGAAGCAAGGCATATTAACAAGAAAAATCTCATGATCAAAAATGCAAGGCAAAGCTTGTTCAACTATAGATACCAACAATGTTGTCAACACGCAATTCACCAATAACAATGAGCACAAAATGATGATGCAATGATAAAGCAATCCTTTCCCAGAATTACAACAATGAACATTGTGGGACTTCACTATGGCAACAATAAGTTTCCTGTAACTGAGTATTATATCAACAAAAGGGATGTGGTATGTGCTCATGATAGTTTGACACAATGGCTCTATAGAATTGCTATGGTGATGAATTGCAAGCTAAAGATAATGACTCACAACTTCTATCAAACACGTTTCTTTTCCATATGCATTTCTTTTTAATTCGCTCGAACTCGCAACATGGATTATGAGATTCAACTCTCCGAGCAGCAAGGACACTTCTCGTACCAAGCGTTCGATTTGCCAGTATTGCATTTTTCTTACTTCGTCCTTTATGTTTAAAGAGCTGAAGAGATTGTATCGTGGCATTTAGAGAAGATAACAAGTTGCGAAGAATAGATAGGTTAACCGGCGACAATTATTTAATTTGGGCAGAGGACATTTGTGTTTATCTAAAGCTACAAGACTTGTGGGACTTAGTTGAACATGGTCTTGCTGGTTTACAGGCTGTACCTAGTGTTGAGGACAACCTCAATCGACTGTCCAAGAAGATATAAAGAAGAAAAATCAGCAAGAAAACACCAGAAGTGCTCCTCAACAGCGACGCCGGACCGCTGAACATAGCCCACCTGAAACCTATTGCAAACCAAATAAAATTTCTAAAACCAAGAAGATGCTACCAACAATTCCTAGACCCTCCTGGACCACCGAAGAAAATTAGAACTTCACTTATTTATTTATTATAATATTCAATTCTTATTGTGATTTAGTTCTTTAGTTTAGAACAGTTTATCTATGTCTTTGTAATAATGTTTAACCTTAAGCTCTTATAACCAGGAAAAATTTTTTCAATCAAATTCAACTTTAAACTCTTATATCCTAAATTTGTAATCAAGCCGTAATCATGTAAAGTTTTGCAGTCGTTGGTGGTCACGCTGTACTTGTCAGTTTGCTATTGGCCACTGTATAAGAAGGCCCATTGAGTTAGAATAGTGCTATTCTCTCATTGGTTGTTTCTCCTTATATAAGTGAAAAGATGTACCCTTTCATTATCATCATTGATCTTCAGTTCATCATTCCACTTGGCCGGACTTACGCTACTGCTGCTAGTGCACGACGATTCTACCAATCGACAGACGACGACATACCTATTGAGGTCTGGACAACTTCAGTGCATCGGTAAAATCTCCAAGAGGACTAACAAGGTAGGACTTTTTAAGTCTTTTAAACTGAGTCGTTCTGAGTAGGTGCGTCCTTCTAAGGATGGCAAAACCCAGCACCACACCTGCTTCATGATGACAACAGGTGCTGCGTCAAAATCTCCTACATGTACTGTTAAGTATACTGATGGTAAAGTGTTACCTTGTGAACTAGCCTACAAAGATGCGTGTAAGGATCCGAGATTTCTGGCATTTGACATTATTATAAACGGACAACTTGAAGCATTACGTACTGAACTGTACAGCAAATATTTAGAGTTAGAATCAAGAGTGGAAGCGCTGTCTAAGGAACTTGGTAGCAAAATTGATAGTTTAAAAAGTAATATTCAGAGTGCTAGTTTAGAGACTGCCAATGGCTTTGCTAACCTTGGCAAAATTATCAAGGAGTTTATGGGTTCTCCCATTACTTCTGATTCGCCCATGATAGTAGTAAATCCTGATGCAACACATAATAATGAAAATGTTTCTACTTGCCTAGAAGCAGTCGACGAAGGAAACTCCTCAATACGAACTAGCGTCAAAAGAAGGCACGAAAATGATTCTGCTGACAGTGATGGAGGTAACTGGCGTATTGCGCAGAATAAAAGAAACAAAGGTGGTGTTAGGATAGACAACATTAAGTCCACTGTCGATGTCAAAAATGGTCTTTCTATAGCCATACGAGGTAACAAAGCCAAACTTGGTTATTCCCAAAACAATGCCACCCATGGAAAGGGAGTTATTTACATTCCTCCGATTATTATTCGTCATCACGGAAAACCAATCAAGGAAATCTATCTATATATATAAAGAAGGATGTTTGTAAGTCTGTCTGTGGGTCTGTCTGTGGGTCTGTTTTTTATACAAATCTACAGTTTTATTCCGATCTTGATAAAATTTCGCATACATGACCTTTAAAGCATGAGGAAGGTCACTGTCTACCTCAGATTTCGGAAAAATAATAAATATCGATAAAAAATCGATATTCATGGTTATGGCAAGGCATATTAATGAGAAATATCTCATGACTAACAATGCAAGGCAAAGTTGGTACAACAATAGGTATCAACAATGGTATCAGCACGCAATTCACAAACACACTGCATGAACCAACAATATATATCTCATGACTAACAATGAAAGGAAAAGTGTGTGCAAGTGTAATTATCCCGGGCAACGCCGGGTACCTCTTCTAGTTCACCAATAACATTGAGCACAGAATGATGATGTAATGTTAAAGCAATCTTTCCAAGAATTATAACAATGAACATAAAATGATGATGTAATATGGATAAGTTTCAATTTCCTGTTATTCAGGCTTTTCTTAGAAAAGAGAGTTCTTAGTACTTAACAATTTCTTGAAAATCTTTAAAAATGATGAGTAACTGGAGATAATGGAGAGTTAGCAGACTATTGAGAACGAGTGGAAAGACGACAGAGGAAGCACTCCTTTAGCTCCGTGATGTATTGAGCAAATGGGAAGCAAGTAAATAGAAGAATCGGCGACTGCTAGACTGCACAAAGTGATGAATGGCCAAGTTTTGCTTCAACACATCGAGAGAAGAGTGGAAATTGCAACAACACTAAGTATACATCTGAGGTAAGATTACGTGACTAGCAGTGGCATCCTTGGAGAGGTCCAGCCATTGTGAGCCTTTAAAAAGATTTTTTTCGTATTTTCATTAAGAATTTTTACTGTATTAATTCTAAGCATTTTCATGTGTTTATTTTTAAGATATGGCAAAATTTAATTTAATTTTTTGAGATTGTTCTGGTTACATCCAAGTGTAATTATCCCGGGCAACGCCGGGTACCTCTTCGAGTTCTAGATAAAATCACAAAACATGTGTCTTTAGATAAAATCATCTGCCACACTGGTCGCAATGACACCATTAAAATTAAGTGTCTTGATGAGGACACGCACAAAATTCTAGTATCTGGATTAAAGAATAACGATGTGCTAAAAATCCAGCATCATCAGCTCAAATCAGAGAAGCTGCTGAAATATGTTGTCCGAAATGTTGACACAACGTATGACCTGGAAGACTTTTGTGATGACATCAGGAAGGCAAATTATTACCCAGAAAAGGCAAACAGGTTGAAAAAGGCAAATGGTTCCGTCGAAATGCCACTGGTGTTGGTTTTACTCCCAAACACTGAGCATAATAAGTCCTTTTTGAGTTTAAAGCGTGTCGATCCTCTTTCTGTTACTGTAGAATTATTTAGAGGCAACAAAAGGCCCTTACAGTGTTACAACTGTTTACGTTTTGGGCACGTCTCCCAAGGATGCACCGAATCGCCCAGATGCAACAAGTGCGCAGGTGACCATCAGTCGAGAGACTGTGCTAATATAAAGGGTAAAGACTCCCCTAAATGCATTCGTTGTGATGGTCAGCATACTTCAAGTTACACAAAATGTCCGAAATATCCCCAAGTCAAAAGGATCAAAAGCACTAAAGTAGTTGATAGCAGAACCTATGCTTCAGTCGCATCCAGCTCTTCTCATTCAGATGCGATCGATCCAATCCAATTGCGTAGCATTTATAGGAGTCTGGGTAACCTTCTTAACCTCTGAAAGGAAAGTGGCAACGTACTGCTACAGGTTGCGTCCCACGAAATCAAGAACTGATCATGGACAGACACCGCTACAGAACAATTACCCACGGAAAGCTTCGTTGCAATATATGGAACGCCAGGGGAATCTATCAGAAGCACATCGAATACTACAATTTCATCATTAATTGGAATATTGACATGGCTTTCGTATGTGAGACGCACCTGAAATCAACTCAAGCTTTTAACTTGCCGGGTTATCATGTTTATCGAAAAGATCGACCTCTGGGTAACAACGCCAGTCAAGCATTTGGTGGAGCAGTTATCATTGTCAAGGATAGCATTGATCATCGTGAGACTGTCACTCCAAACTATATAGGAAAGGAAGCTGTTTCCATGATAATAAATGACGCCGACGCAGGTGAAATTAAATTCAGCTCTCTGTATAATTCTCCTAGGCATAAGCTTGGACCGTGCGAGCTTGATGAGCTGCTGTCTGGGTCCGTTCCAGTGGTTATGGCGGGAGACTTTAATGCTAAGCACCCTGCATGGAATTCCAAATGCTCCAACCAAAATGGCAATATCCTCTACGGATATACTCTAAACGAGATTGACACCTTTGTTGCTGGACCCCTTGATGAAACGTACTACTGCGACCATTCTCCTGTCAGCAACGTGCTGGACGTTGTAGTTCTTAAAGGTTTCTTTAAGCCCTATAATATTTTCACAGTCGACGACCTATCCCCTGACCACCATCCAGTGATGCTTATCTTTGAGGGCTTGAACATCGATGTTAAGATTGGGCTTCACTCCAAACAAGACTGGAAACTCTTCAGGGAGATCCTTAGAGAAAACAGCATTCCATATAAGGAGGTTATTGACAACGAGGATAGTAATGCAAATATCAGTTCTATTACTCGTGTTATCAATGATGCTACAGCTTCCAGCACTGATCGAAAGCGTCCTGAACATCTCGACTTCCCTACCTACATCAGGCGTCTCATACTTGAAAGAAATTCCTATAGAAGGTTATGGCAGCGTAAACGACTTCCCTTCTTCAGGACGAAATAGAAGGCTAGCTCGCAAGGTCTAGGAAAAGGTTAAATCATTACGTAATCAAAGATGGCGCAAAAAGCTAAAGTCCCTGTCAGTCCAGGACAAGTCACTCTGTAAGGGCTCTAAAAGGAAACAGACCCATCAACTTACCACGGCTGCTTACCGCAAATGGCAATGCTGTCACGGGCGATCAAGATGAAGCTCAACTGATCGCCGAATCCCTAATTAAACAATTTACCACTCCAGGTGAGAACGACCCGAATTTCCCAAATATTCGTCTTGTCTATTGGTGTTCAGGAAATCTCCGACGTCATCAAGCATCTTAAAAGCAGGAAAGCAGCAGGTATTGATTCCATCACTAATAGCACTCTCAAAAACTTACCTCCTAATGTTGTTGCGACTATTACCAGGGCCATGAATGACTGCTGGAGACATGGTTACTTTCCTGTCAAGTGGAAAGAGTCTGTAATCGTTACCATACCGAAGCCTGGTATAAACCCTGCTCTCCCTGGCCCATAAGCTTGCTACCTATGCTATCAAAAGTGTTCGAACGCATCATTCTTAAGAGTTTTAACGACTTCTGTGTGGCTAACAATCTTGTTCGTGAAGAGCAATTCGGCTTTCGACCAGGTCACTCCTGCCAACTCCAGATCTGGAGGTTTGTTGCAGATTTAAACACTCCTCTTAACTGCGCTAAATATGGTGGTCTTGTGTTTTTGGATGTCCGAAAAGCTTTTGATCAGGTTTGGCACGAAGGCCTAATACACAAAATGATTACTTGTGGATTTCCGGACGGTCTTAGTGCCTTGATTAGATCCTTTCTGTCGAACAGGATATTTCGAGTTAAGGTTGGCTGTTCCTTGTCAAACACGTGTGACGTCAAAGCTGGTGTTCCCCAGGGTTCTGTTCTTGGCCCTGCACTCTTCAACTTTTTCATCCATGACTTTCCAACATTTACAAAATGCAAGCTGTGTCTGTTCGCTGACGACGCGTCCATCATGACCACTGCTCGCGTTCCCGCTCATGTCATATCTCGATTGCAGAATGCCTTACATAAGTGCGAGAAATGGTTTGCTAAGTGGAGACTCAAACTAAACGTCGACAAGTGCAAAGCTATGTTTATTACCAAGAAACTTCAAAAACCCTCGAAGCCTCTCCTTCTTTCGGATAGAGAGCTCGAATGGGTGAAGAATTACAAATACCTCGGAGTGGTGATAGATGGCAAGCTAAATTGGGGTGACCACGTCTCCTATGCTATCAATAAGGCTAAGAAGGCAAAGTTCAGCCTGGTCGCCCTCCTGGGGCCAAACAGCGCTCTTGGAATAGATAGCAAACTTTTGCTATATAAAATGGTAATCCGGACCATTCTGTTATATGGTATGCCTGCCTGGGCCACAATATGTAAGTCCAGGTGGAAGGACCTACAAACTTTCCAAAACGTTACCTTGAGGACCATTGCTCAACTTGACAGGAGAGTTGCAACAAATACTTCTATTGCCGACGATTTTGAGATACCTCCCATTGGAAATCACGTCCAGGAATTGATGAAAAAGCTGCTTCCGAAGATGAAGGACCATCCCAATCCTCTGGTTGCTGGTATTCTTGAGCACCCGCTTACCTTCAGAAGCCTTCTTAGACATCGCAGGCCACGTCACCTCCTGGACATCAATTTCGACGACATCCAAAAAGCGATATTTCCCGAATATTGGATCTCCTAGCTCCTCGTGTCCCTTGTCCCTCGTCAATCAACAATCAATACTATCGTCCTGATAGGAAAGGACTCCATCTTATCCTCTGGATGACTTAACTAGGTTTCATCTGGCTTCTTGCTTAGTTCAGTGTACTTCCCGTGGTTACTTTCTGGACGAGTATGGCAGTGAAATCGTTGCTTTCGGACCACTCGTTTCGTTTTACCTGCACTGTTCGATTGTCGATTGTCCTTTCATTATCAGTAGAGCCGTCTGTACTCTACTGGTCGTGGTCGATAGTTGGATGCTGAAGAAGACAGCAGTGCTGCCAAAATACGTATTCGTCAATAAAAATATTATTGTGGAATAGTGGTCTTTTGATTCATTCTGGTTTCGAAGTTATCCACAGATTCTGGCGTAATTATCTCCTTTTGATATTCAAGTTCCCACAAACGATGTGCCGTCTAGACAAGCTCAACGGAACAACTGTGAGTAACATGTTTTTTAAACTTAATTTTTTAGTGATGTCAGTTAAAAAGGAATTGAGAGCTCTGTGGATGAACAAAACTTCCAAATAATTAGAAGTATTGAATCAGTCCAAGTGGCTTGGAAGAAACTAGATGACACCTACAATAAGGTAGGATTACCAGAAATTGTTTCTCTGAAAGGACAATTATATCACATGAAGTATGATGAAAGTAAAGGCATGAGATCTTAAATCAATGAAGTGAAAACAATAGCTGGTAAATTTGAACTCATGGTTCATCGAACTGAGCGTTTTGTTACTAGTACCTTTACCTAAAAGTTATGAATGCCAGTATGTATCAGTAGAAGCAAATAGTGATACAAGTTGCGAGTGCGTGACTACATTATTGCTCCCTGAAGAAGGAAGACAAAAGAAGTATGAGCATTATTTTTCCAAGTAAAGATTTGGACAGTCTACTTGCCGAAGCCAATGCAAGAGGAGAAAAATGAAACAATACGCTCCTATATACAACTAGAAGAGGTACCCCGCGTTGCTCGAGATAATTACACTTGCACAAAGTTTTCCTTTCATTGTTGGTCTTGAGATATTTATTGTTGATCCCTGCCTTATGTTGGTGCATTGCGTGTTGATACCATTGTTGATACCTATTGTTGTACAAACTTTGCCTTGCAATGTTGGTCATGAGATATTTCTCATTAATATCGATTTTTTATCAAAAATTATTATTTTTTCGAAATCTGAAGTAGACAGTGACCTTCCTCGTGCTTTGAAGGTCATGATTGCGAAATTTTATCAAGATCGGAATAAAACTGTAGATTTGTATAAAAAACATACACACAGACCCACAGACAAACCCACAAACATCCTTCTTTATATAGATAGATAGAAGATATAGAAGATTATTGCAATAAAAAAGGACATATTTTTAAAGATTTTCTTAAACATCTAGTCAAGATCAAGAAAAATGCTATATTACCTGAAGCAAACATACAAGTACTTGGAATGCCAGTGCTATTAACAAAGGAAGGAGAAGTTCAGCACAGGAATTGAATATTGGATACGAGTAGCACACTCCACTTCATAAACAAAGAGTCACGATTGATTAACTCCCTTTCGGTCCAATCTACTGTGAAGACTGCTTCTAAACATGAACTGAACGTGTCACAGAAGAAATAACCTTTAAACTATGAAAAACGTGATTTATCTCAAGGAAAAGTATGTTGTACCGAACCTTTTGTCAGTGAGTAAATTGGTCAATAATGAATGTCGTATAGAATTTGCCTGCAATGTTGCCAAGATATGAGACATCTCAGGCAAGTTTCGTTTCAAAATGATATACGATGATGATTTATATTTTGTTGAACTAAGAAAATGTAGCATATAACACTTTATCAAATGAATCTGGGGATCAAGGGATCACTCAAGACAATAAGAAAATGTATCATTTGTTTATTCAGGAAGTTCACGGCCGTTCCATTTGGAAAGCGAAATGACAATCACACTAATCAGATACTGAAGCTGCTTCACATAGATGTGATGGGGCTTTTTAACCTATCTGCTGGAGGAAACCAGTGGTTGCAGAACATTGTGGACGACTACAGTCAGAAGATATTTATTTATCCGCTACAGAGAAAAGGTGACATGCCACTGAAACTACAAGAGTTTTTACATAAGAAGAAAGAAGATTAAAAGAATAAGAACCAACAATGAAAGGAGTTTGTCAAACCTGCAATTACAAGTATCTTATTAAAGTTAGGAATCAAGCATGAGAAGACATGCGTCTACACACCTCAGCAGAAATGTGTGGTTAAACGTGCAAATAGAACCATTAAAGTGCCATCTGAGATCTTCTGAAACAATCAGGATTAGTTAACTCTTTTTGGGTAGAAATGGCATATACAACCTATTATATAAGAAACTAGAAGAGGTACCCGGAGTTGCCCGGGATAATTACATTTGGATGTAAAGAGAACAATCTCAAAAAATTAAATAAAATTTAGCAATATGTTAAAAATAAACACATGAAACTGCTTAGAATTAACACAGTAAAAATTCTGACCGAAAATTCGAAAAAAATCTTTTTAAAGGCTCACAATGGCTGGACCTCTCCAAGGATGCCACTGCTAGTCTTAATAATTTCTTACTCACGTAATCTTACTTCAGATGTATACTTAGTGTTGTTGCAATTTTTACTCTTTTCTCGATGTGTTGAAGCAAAACTTGGCCATTCATCACTTTGTGCAGTCTAGCGGTTGCCGATTCTTCTATTTACTTGCTTCCCATTTGCTCAATACATCACGGAGCTAAAGAAGTACTTCCTCTGTCGTCTTTCCACTCTTTCTCAATAGACTGTTAACTCTCCATTATCTCCAGTTACTGATCATTTTTATTTATTTTCAAGAAATTGTTAAGTACTAAGAAGTCGCTTTTCAAAGAAAAGCCTGAATAACAGGAATTCTATGCATTGTTACAAATTAAAACTTATCCATATTACATCATCATTTTATGTTCATTGTTGTAATTCTTAGAAAGATTGCTTTAACATTACATCATCATTCTGTGCTCATTGTTATTGGTGAAATGCGCGTTGATACCATTGTTGATGCGAACACAATGGGCCTATTGTTGCACAAACTTTGCTTTGCATTGTTGGTCATGAGATATATATTGTTGGTTCATGCAGTGTGTTTGTGAATTGCGTGCTGATAACATTGTTGATCCCTATTGTTGTACAAACTTTGCCTTGCAGTGTTGGTCATAAGATGTTTCTCATTAATATGCCTTGCCATAACCATGAATATGGATTTTTTATCGATATTTATTATTTTTCCGAAATCTGAGGTAGACAGTGACTTTCCTCATACTTTGAAGGTCATGTATGCGATATTTCATCAAGATCGGATTAAAACTGTAGATTTGTATAATAAACGTACAGACAGATAGACCCCCCTACAAACATCCTTATATATATATATATATAGAAGACTAGAAGACGTACCCGGCATTGCCCGGGATAATTACACTTGGATGTAAACAGAACATTCTCAAAAAATTAAATTAAATTTTGCAATATCTTAAAAATAAACACATGAAAATGCTCAGAATTAATACAGTAAAAATTCTTAAAGAAAATTAAAAAAAAATCTTTTTAAAGGCTCACAATGGCTGGACCTCTCCAAGGATGCCACTGCTTATCTAAATCATTTCTTACTCACGTAATCTTACCTTAGATGTATACTTAGTGTTGTTGCAATTTCCACTCTTCTCTCGATGTGTTGAAGCAAAACTTATTCATATTATATCATCATTTTATGTTCATTGTTGTAATTCTTGGAAAGATTGCTTTAACATTACATCATCATTCTGTGCTCATTGTTATTGGTGAATTGCGCGTTGATACCATGGTTGATGCGAACACAATGGGCCTATTCATAATGGGCCTATTCACAATGGGCCTATTCAAAAATAATAAATATCGATAAAAAATCGATATTCATCGTTATGGCAAGGCATATTAATGAGAAATATCTCATGACTAACAATGCAAGGCACAGTTTGCACAACAATAGGTATCAACAATGGTATCGACACGCAATTCACAAACGCTCTGCATGAACCAACAATCAATATCTCATGACTAACAATGAAAGGAAAAGTTTGCGCAAGTGTAATTATCCTGGGCAACGCCGGGTACCTCTTCTAGTATATGCATAAAATAAGATAATACTATATTTTATAATAATAAAACTACAATATATAGGATAAATACTAATAATAATGACAACAATATAACCAAAAAACAATGAATAGAAGAAACATTGATCAAAATTTAAAAAAGAATACCTTTGTAAAACATTTAAACATCTCAAGTGAAAAATACTGATGATGTCCGAAAGGATGAAAATCGATTATATATCTATCTAAACAATAATAAACCAATTGTATTGTAAAATGGACGTTATGAAATTATAACTATATACACTATACAATACAACGTGTGAAAAATAATCAATCAGTTTAAATTTGTTTCGTAATTTTTCAGTCATAGTTTGGACAATTTCTTTTGATGATCCTATGATCATTATGTCATCAACATAAAGTGCTACGTATGCTTCATCACTTGCCTCTATGAAATGACAAATGCATTGGTCAAATTTAACATTTCAAGTTCTTGTTCTTTCAAATATTGTGCAGTTGTCTTGAATGAAATTCTTCCAGATTGTTTTAATCTATACAATCCTTGTAATAGTTGGCATACTGCATTCTGATTTTTGGTGGAGTATCCTTGAGGTTTCTCCATGAATATTTCTTCATCTAGCTTGCCCTAGAGGTAGACTGTTTTTACTTCAAAACTTTTCACTGTGTAATCTTTTATTCTTGCTATACACAACATTATTCGTAGCCGGTCTAATCGTACGACAGGTGAATATGTTTTGTCATAGTCTATTCCTGGTCGTTGTGCTTCTCCTAGGGCAACAAGTCTGACCTTGTATTTATTAATGCTTCCATCAGGGTTTGTTTTTAGTTTATACACCCATTTACATTTAATCACTTTTTGTTTAATTGGTCGTGGAACGATCTTCCATGTATTATGTATTCTAATAAATCAATATCATTTTGCATTGCTTCTAACCACTGTTCTTTTCGTCATGCTTCATTATAAGTTTTTGCGGTGATGATTTTTGATGTTTTCAATAGAGCTTCGCCATATGCCGTTATTTCGGTTCCCTTTAGTTCCGAATCTGATGAATCTGTTTTAATCATCTCATTATAATTAAGGATTCTTATTCTTCATTTAAGCTCCAGTATTATTTCTGACTGTCTCAATGGTTGCGCTGTTTCTACAGGCTCAGGAATTGGTTCTGCTTCCTCATGTTGTGGATCATGGTTGTCATCAATTTGTATGTTCATTGTTGGAATGTATTCCAGTTGATCTTGATATTCTTGTGGCTCTGGAGAGGGTTCATTCAGTAATTCAGGTCCTTTTTGTTTTCAAGGAATTTTACATCTCTTGTTTCAATAATTTCTTCTGTTTGTGGATCACATATATTCTGTACGTTTTTCGTATTCTGGAATATCCTACAAAAATCCCAACTTTGGCTTTTAAAGATAAGTTTTTCTTTTGGCAGCTGGCATCCAAGACATCCAAATACTCGCAGATCGCTTGCATTTGGTCTTCTTCTGTTGTATCGTTCTTGTGGAGTTAATTTTTTGATGACTTTCGTTGGGCAATTGTGCATCTATCAATGCAGTTCCTGTTGCTTCGACTATTGTCCGATTTTCTTTCTTAGCTAATCCATTACTTTGTGGGCTGTATGGAGCAGTTCTTTGGTGTTGGATGGCGAAATCATGTAAAATACCTTTCAGTTCTTTATCAATGAATTCCCCTCCATTGTCTCAACGCAGTTTCGTTCTTGTCTACCAGTTCTTTTTTCTGCTGACTTAATAAAATCTTCTAGTTTTGTTGCTGCTTCATCTTTGTGAACAAGAAAGTATGTGTACACTTTGAATTTTCATCCACCATTGTTAACATATAACGTTTTCTGCCAAGTAAGGTTGTTGGAAATGGACCACATTGATGCTCACCAATTCAAGGAAATGGTTTACTTTATATTTTTCCTTGTATGCAAGACAGACAGGTTAGCATTGTTTGATTTGGATATTTCAATCCTTGTATCATATTATTATTTTTAGTTGGTCCAATCCTTGCTCATGCAAATTCACAATACGTCTGTCACACAACATTTTCGCGATCTCTATTTCATTCTGTTTCATCTTCAGTAGAATCTGCGGAATTACTTACTTCTTCATTACTTGCAGTTATGGGATTTACAACTTCTTCATTTGTTTCTTCTTTTAGAACAAAGAAGTTGTTTCTCATTTCTGCAGTTGCCACTATAATTCCATTTCTGTATTGTATAATTGCACTACTTTTATCAAAAATCACTTTGCTTCCTCCTTTTGTTATTTTGCTAATTGAAAGTAAGTTTCCTCTAAGTGTGGGAACATGTAACACATCGCTCAATTGAACAACATAATCAGCATTTCTGATTTTGGTTTTCAAAAAGATGGATCCCTGTCCAGATATTTCTGCCACACTGTCATCTGTTACATCCACTTGCTGTCGTTTAACTTCGTAATTGTCAAATTGTTCAACATCTTGGTTAATAAAAAACGCAATCAATACAATAAGGGCAAAGGGATTATCCATTCTACTAGAAATACCAGGAAGTCTATGTGTAATACTGGAATTTATCGAAATTCTTCTTGACTTACCTCACCACTGCGGAGCATCACCAGATATTTTAGACTCAAGGTTTTTTTTTGCCCTTGACGTAGAAGCTCTTATACCCTGTTGCTCTTTTAAAAACTCCCGTTTTTAAGATTTTCGAATGTTCGTATAGCTTTTTCTGTTTAAGTTGCAGTGTTTCTTTGAGGCATAAAATATTTTGTCAGTGATCCGGATGTTTGATACAGAGCTCAAGGGAGACACGCGTGACTCCTTTGCCTCAGCAATAGACGCTGTTGTATTGTCTTGTCATTACTTCATCATGCTATGCTCATTATTAATAATTCTTGGAAACGAACGTTCAATCATCGCATTATCACCATCTCAGTTTCCAAAGTATACACATTATCACTGGATATAGTCCGGTCATTAGCCAGAGCATCTCGTAGATGAATATAATCATCAACACGCGGTTTTTTCTTATTTAACCTTATATATAGAAGTCGTTCACATTCGACTTTCGCGTACATATCAAAGATCTATTGATAGAACAACTGGCGGAATCGTAAGATGTGGTTTGAAGATTCCTCTCTTGGCATAATGCGGTATGCATAAAACTCCATAAAACATACTTTTTTTGCGTCGTGTTTCCTGTGAGAGGATCAATTTGTTTTATGTTAAAGTGGAAACCATCCTCGCCATCAAAAATGATAAGAGGATACTGCAGAGCATCATTTGAACGGTCGGTTTCTGGTATCCTCAGTAAATTTTCACTTCGTCTCTGAACAATTATGTCACGACTATAGTACTCTTCCAGATCAACCATGAGGAGAGCTACATCGTTAATGGTTGGGGCGTTAAAACGCCGTTTATGTTCAGATGGCCTCTTTTCTGCCCGTATGACTACTTTGTACTCGTCTGTATGCATCCTTTCTAATGCTGTTTTAAACATTTTTACCAGGTGGTTGTGCGAATGAAATAGACTTTGCAGACTTAAAACGATGTCATGTCGCACGCCAGATATATTAGCACATCGGTGATCAGCCTGTAATATTTTTTAGGAAATATTTGGAATTTGCTGTGTTACCATATAAGTAAAATAACAGTAGTTTTGGAGGCTCTTTAAGTGGTGGCAGCTTGACTTTTCCATTAGAGCAACATATTCCTGATGGTTCCCATTTATATTTTGTTGTCTGACGATGGTTACATACGACATCCATCCTTCCAATTAGGAATTTAGGATAATAACAGTAATCGTACTCTGAATTATAAATAAATGCCGCTAATTTTAAATTGGAATGTCGATTCGCCACATTTAATTCTTACATTCTACGTCGAACTTGTTGTACATGCAGCTCTCTTTCCTCGAAGCTTTCTTTGCCCTTCATGTTGCAGGTCCCACACTTTCCTGATGTAGACGAAGCTCTTTTTCCTCCGAAGTTTCCCTTTTCCTTGACGTAGAAGCTGACCGTCCCAAACATTTTATAGTTGACCGAATTGTGCATCTAAACCATTCTCGAATCCACTAGAACACAAAAAATTTCATCAAAATCGGTCCAGCCATTTAGGAGGAGTTCAGTTCCATACACACGCACAGAAGAATTATATATATAAAGACTAGCAGAGGACCCGGCGTTGCACGGAATAATTGAGCTTGTAAGTAAACAGAACAACCTCAAAAAGCTAAATTAAACCTTCAAATTGGTTAAATAATAACTTAATCACAACTATATAAAGCGAAGGGACATGATGCACCGAAAAAAAGTTTTTAAAGGCTCACTATGGATGGACCTCTCCAAGGATGGCTCCTAGTCTAAATAATTTTTTGCTCACGTAATCTTACTTTAGATGTACACATGATGTTGAAGCAATTTCTATTATTCTTTCGATGTCTTCATGTAAAAATTGGCCAATCATCACTTTGTGTATTCTAGCGGTCGCTGATTCTTGTATTTACTGCCTCCGATTTCATCAATACAGCACGGAGCTAAAGGAGTGCTTCCTCTATCGTTATTCACTCTTTCTCAATAGTCTGCTAACTCATTATCTCCAGTTACTGATCATTTTTAAAGATTTTCAAGAACATGTTAAGTATTAAGAATTCTCTTTTCTAAGAAAAGCCTGAATAATAGGAATTCTATGCATTGAATTCTATATTGCACAAGCTTTGCCTTGCATTGTTGGTCATGAGACATATATTGTTGATGTTTGCTTAGTGTTGGTGCATTGCGTGTTGACACCTGTTTTGATAACTATTGTGTTACAATCTTTTATTTGCATTGTTGGACATGAGATATATGTTGATGGTCCGTGCAGAGTGTTTGTAAATTGCGTGTTGATACCATTGTTGCAAAAACTTTGTCTACCATTGTTGGTCCTGAGATATTTCTCATTAATATGCCCTGCCATAACCATGAATATCGATTTTTTATCAATAATTATTAGTTTTCGAAATCTGAGGTAGACAGTGACCTTCCTCATGCTTTGAAGGTCATTAAATGCGAAATTTTATCCAGATGGGCATAAAACTGTAGATTTCTTTAAAAAAACAAACAAACAATTCCATAAACAAACCCATAAACAAAGTAAAGTAACCCACAAACAAAAAATATCCTTCTTTATATATATAGATGAGCACTTGTTGAGCAATCTTTGTCGACAAAGCAAGTTCACGTCCTCGCGCCATTGTAAATAATGCTATGAAAATGAAGAGTAAGTAACGATATATATTCCTTTTTGACAAATCGATTTTTATATAACATGCCAGTATCTTTGAATACTTTACACTCACTGTTTTAGCACGTGAAATCGACTTGGAAGTGCTCCACGAAAAATTCTGAAAAGTTGCTACGGCCGAGCTAAGGCTTTGATGGTCATATTTCTAAAAACAGAAATTGAAAAAGTTAATCCGTTTTCAAGTTATCGTGCAAACGGCGGACGGCCGGATAAACGTACAGACCAAGGGCGCATTCTTATAAATAGCCTTTTTGATAAAGCTCCTAATAACGATATTCATAGTTATGCAAAGGCATACTAATGAGAAATATCTTATGACCAACAATGCAAGGCAACGTTTGTGCAATACAGATACGTTTCAATGGGGAAGTTGCATGAAAATTTTAAATTATTAATTTCTATAGTATTCGTTATCAATATCAAGGAATAGTAATTAGTTTGTGAAAAAAATTTATAGTTATTTTTTAAAAAGACGTTAATGTTGACACCACAAGAAAACGGTACGTCATAGCCTGTGAGGAATATGACAACAGTTGCCTGCTCCTCACCATCATCGACAATGGTTAAAGCTTACAGCCAACAATGCTTAATAATCAGATCGAGCTTCACGTACACATAAAATCATTGCGTTTGATGGAAAGTGACGTCAGATATCGTTTTCGTTGGGAGGCGTGGTTTCCCCTTTTTAGCGCTAATTTTAATGGGTTTCTTTAATATTTCTAATAAATTTAACAAAGATTTCGTATTCAGCATAACACAATCTGTTCTGCAAAGATTTCGTATTCCAAAGATTTCGTATTTAGCGCTTTAATTTGTAAAAAAAATTCCATGCAACTTCCCCATTTGTAACAATGCTTAAAATTCCTGTTCTTCAGGCTTTTCTTAGAACTGAGAGTTTTTTATAATTAACAAATTTTTATAAAATCTTTAAAATGATCAGTAACTGGAGATAAAGCAGAGTTAGTAGACTATTGAGAAAGAATGGAAAGACGACAGAGAAAGCACTCATTCAGCTCCGTGCTGTATTGAGCTTATGGTAAACATGTAATATGAAGAATCGGCGATTGGTAGACTACACAAAGTGATGAGTCGCCAAGTTTTGCTTCAAGACATCGACAGAAGAGTAGGAATTGCAACAACCTCATATGTACAACGAAAGTAAGATTACGTGACTAAGAAATCATTTAGGCTAACAGTGGCATACATGGAGAGGTCCATCCATTGTGTGGATTTGAAAATTTTTTTTTAGTATTTTCATTAAGAATTTTTACTTTAATTATTTTTATTGTATTAGTTTTAAGCCTTTTCATGTGTTTATTTTAAGATATTTCAAAATTTAAATATATAAAACCACAAAGAGTCAGAATATCACTTAGTTTATTTGTGATATTTCATAAAAATCATTTTGACTATGTTCTATGTGAATGTGAATATTTTGGAAACTGGGATACTGATAATGCCATGACTGAACGTTCGTTTCCAACGTTCGTTATTATTAATGAGCAGTAAGGGCAGACAAGACCCTGGAAAAATTTTTTTCGTATTTTAATTTATTTGTTTGAAATTTAGTGGTCTTCGAGAATGCCATGAATGATAATTATATGCAAATTTTCAAAGCTTTATTTGTCATACATTTCAGTTTATTCAAAAAATTAATCACTTTTAAGCCAGTTTTATGCATCGCGATTCTCATTTCTTCTTTGGACAATTAAAAAATCTTTTCTATGACCTTAAATATAAAGGTTTTTGAATACAACAGTGAAATTTATTTTTAAAAATATTAAGAATTGCCGACAGAGGAGTTTTTTCATTTAAAATATTTAATATTTTAATCTATGTTTTTATATTAGATTTTTTTGAATTTTTTAAATAAACATTTTAAAAATTTTAACTTCATTATTGTATAGTAAATAATACGTAGTATATCAGATAAAAAAATTGCAATATTTTTAAAAAAGGGTGAATAATACGAAGCCGAACTTTGAAAAAAAGTGAAAATTCTTATTTTGAGAAAAACGAAACTAAAGTTTGAGAGTGGATTTGGAATTAAACTTTGAAAGTTTCTTAGCATTACGAATTCATCTTTTAAAAAGTTGATTTATTTCTTACATTTCCCTATTACAATAGTAATATCAAAATTATTTAT
>JAHWFO010031086.1:122102-139488 GCA_023313115.1 Rhysida immarginata | reverse complement strand
CATTATCTCCAGTTACTGATCATTTTTAAAGATTTTCAAGAAATTGTTAAGTACTAAGAATTCTCTTTTCTAAGAAAAGCCTGAATAACAGGAATTCTATGCATTGAATTCTATATTGCAGAAACTTTTATTTGCATTGTTGGTCATGAGATATATATTGTTGATCCTTGCATTGTTGATCATGAGACTTATATTGTTGGTACATTGCCTGTTGACACCATTGTTGATATCTATTTTTGCACAAACTTTTATTTGCATTGTTGGTCATGAGATATATATTGTTGGTTCGTGCAGAGTGTTAGTGAATTGCGTGTTGATACCATTGTTGATACTTATTGTTGCAAAAACTTTGTCTTGCATTGCTGGTCATGAGATATTTCTGATTAATATGTCCTGCCATAACAATGAATATCGATTTTTTATCAATAATTATTATTTTTTCGAAATCTGAGGTAGACAGTGATCTTCCTCATGCTTTTGAAGGTCATGTATGCGAAATTATATCAAGATCGGAATAAAACTGTAGATTTGTATAAACAACAAACAAACAAACAAACATCCTTCTTTATATATATAGAAAGATTTTTACTATGTTTCTGGAAAGGAAAGAGAAAGAACGATTATTGGTCATAGCAACTCTGCAACTAAAACAGAAAAAGCTATACGGGCGTTTGAAACATCTGAACAACGGGAGTTTCGAGTAGAGCAACAGGTTATAAGAGCTTCTACGTCAAGGGCAACAAAAACTTGAGTCTAAAGTATCCGGCGATGCTCCGCAGTGATGAGGCAAGTCAAGAAAAGTTTAGTTAAAGTCCCGGTATATCACCTAGACTTCCTGTTTTTCGTATTTTTAGTAGAATGGATAATCCCTTTGCTCTGTGTTGTATTGATTGAGTTATTACTTAACCAATTGGGAGTTGAAATTGGTCTCTTTATCTACAAGTGTAATTATCCCGTGCAACGCCGGGTACCACTGCTAGGACTTAATAAATAAAGATGGGCTAGAAGGCGATTTCACTGCAATATTTGGTCGTTTGTAAAAGACGCAACAATTTTGAAAAAGAAAAAAAAACGAGAAATGACGTCAATTGCAAGACACAAAATTGTAATCCTTCAACATGATTCCTTATCATTAGTCGTTCTGAATGGATGCGGAGCGATTTAGGGGAACACATCAGGGAAGTCAACGGGAAACGGCTAACAAAAATAGCGAACTGGTGACTTTTGATCCTGTCTCAATTTCTCGTTTCATAGATAATAAGTTTAATAATAATAAAGCTACGTCGGACTTCATTACATCATCTGATAAGCCACTTGGTAAGGTCGAACATTACTTTTGAAGAGGTGAATACCAATCTCGAAATGCTCAACAATTTCATGTGATATTGTGGGTTAAAGATGCTCGAATTCTTCACAAGTCGCCACTTGTGGATGTAGCATCATTTGTATCAAAGTAGCCATACATAAGAATCTTTCGCCGACTCTTCATCGACGGGTCATATCAAACTCATTAAAATATAGTTACTGTTTGCGAAAAAAGAACACTAAAAAGGTTATACCTCAGTTTGTCGATTTGAATCACTTACCGTAAGAGATATCGTAGTGAACAGTGCAAAAAACACCATTATCATCTAATAACTAACATTCCATTATTGTGCGCAAAAAAGACTGAGTTATGATAAACGATTACAATCCTGCAATGTTGCTCGCATGGAATTTTAACAAATATCCAGTTCTTGGGAGAAAAAAACAGCTATCCTGAATTATTATATAACAACATACACCACAAAAAAGAAAACCACATGCAACTGATTTAAATTCTGCTAAAAATTTAAGAAGTCGTTTACACAACATTGGACTAAGAGTATTGTCGAACTGGCCGTGTGGAGCTTTGGAGCCAAGTGACTCTTGTACGGGACGGATCCTACAGCTTAAAATTCCACTGTACGGGACGGATCCTCAAACAAAAATAAGATAGCTTGATGTCAGTATCTATCGGAGCAGTAGAGTTAAGTCTAAAGAGTGATGATATTTGAGCCGGATTTTACTGATATTTATTATGAGTCATGGCTTGATGATTATTATCCTAAAAGGCCAAAATATTTGAAGCATATCAATTTGTACAACAACAACAAAAACATCACGCCCCTATCCTACAAAAAAGGGTGGGCAGCACACAAAAAGAAAAAAAAAAGCAAAACAAAAGCGGATCGACCAAATCATACATCGCTAATCAATTGGCGTCACACATTCCGGTCTTTACACACCATCCCAGATTCTTCCACGGTCATTCTCTTCTTCATGCACGCACGTCTCTTGTTCAGGCTCTCAAACCCATACAGCTTCAGATATTCATCCATCTGCTCTCTCCATTCTTTCCTCGGTCTCCCTCTTCCTCGCCCGCCATCAACATTACCAACATACAGTCGTTTCGTCAGTCGTTCCTCATGCATGCGTTCCACATGTCCAAACCACCTCAACGTTGACTTCGCCACTACATCAGCCACACTTCGTTGCATTCCACAATCGTCTCTCACTACAACATTTTGAATACAGTCAAGTCTCGTAACTCCTTAAATCGAAGAAGCTACTGAATGAGATATTGAGATGTTCTGATCAAATGGAGCTACTGTTCGGCGCCGAAGAAATGTACATATGCTGAAGTGGTGTTGCGAAGGGCTGTTGAAGAAAGGCAGGAAGGAATAGTCATTTCAACTGCACACAGTCGCTTTTTATGCTTCTCATTCCACACCCAGGTTTCACTCTCATAAATCAGAGTTGGTACCAGCACGCTCTGATAAAAAGAAATTTTGGCATTCTTCGATAAACGCTCATTCCTAGCATACTTTCAAAGTGCGCCTACGTCCTTCAAACCAGCATTCACTCTCCTTAATATCTCACCACCAATGCTTCCGTCCCTCTCAAACATGCTCCTCAAGTACACAAACTCGTTCACTTGCTCCAAGTTCACCCCGTTCAGCTCAATCATACATCGCGTTTGTTCCTCTCCCCGCTCAAAAACAAGTATTTTCGTCTTCTCCACATTTATTCGCATATATTGCCCATTGCACACCTCGTTCATTTTTACCACTAGTTTCCTAAGATCCTCTTCACTCTCCGACAGGATAACAGCATCATCAGCATGCAATAAACAGCACACTCTCTCATCGCCCACTCTCTCATCGCCCACTTTTGAGAGAGTATACAATTGTTGCACACTCTCTCATCGCCCACTTTCACGCCCAAGTCATTAATCCCGCAAGTCAATTTGTACAATTTCGCAAAAAATTATGATATAGTTAAATTGCAACAAATTTCAACAAAAGTCTAATATTGTGTTAGAAGACTGTAAGAAGTACAGATATCAGAAAAGAAGAGACCGACCATATCTCAAACCATTATTTCTATTACGTTGAGGAAGTGCCTGAAAATTAATTCAAACCATGTCGAACCTTAGGAGAACTACAGATAGGATGTAAAACCTACATGGAAGCTTTAAGATGAACTAAAGGAAGGCCTAACATATGGCAATTTACGAACAGAATTACATTATAATTTAAAAAATACACTCGAAATGGTGAGGGCTAAAGTAACTGAAATTAATGAAGAAGAGGATGAGGCCCCGCAGACCCTTAAGACATGGAAGCCTTAGAAGCCATGAACACTATCGACGTTTTTCAACGAATTAACTTTGTAGAGTGTGAACAACCTGATTTACATCTCCAGGGGATGTTAGTTAAACTCGATAATGATTAAATAACACCTGTTTTTTTCTTCGGAGTTCATTCCTATATTCGGATTTCAGTTATCCATTGCGGTTCACAAGTTAGTAACAAGACACTGACACAGGACAATTGTTTGTTGCAGGTAATAGGAGATGACACTAATGAAGGAGGAGAGGATTGAGCCGGAGAACGCCCCTTACCTTACCATTGCTGCTGATTTCAACGACCGGCACCCCGAACCATTCGCGCACAGTATCTTCGCATATGTGATATCACATTTCAGGCAACCTCAACAATGGTGTTGGCAACATTTGAAAAGAGTCCACAACATAGAACAAGATGGCTTACAGCTGAGTGTGGACTTGGCCAATTATCCATAGCGCGGATTTTGCATACCAACAAATAGAATTTATGGCAGCAAAAACTATCCGAGGATGATTCGGGCAAACGTGAGGAGTTCTGTACATGGGCTCTGGAAAACCATCGACTGGATCCTTCTTTTGTACAAAACAGGGTGTTCAGTGATGAGGCAAATTTCTATTTCCATGGTGAGGTAAACCGTCAGAGCATGAGATGTTGGAGGGATACGAACTCTCTTTGGACAGATCCATGCAAAGTCGTTGGTGATAGCAAAGTTATGGTGTTGTGTGGAAGTGGGGCACCCGTTTCATTGGACCATTTTCATAGACGATATCTTAAATGCTGATGAGTACCTGCGAATGCTACAGAACACTATGTTCCCGTCAGTCTTGACCGATGATGGTAGTTTCCAGGAAGTGAATTTACCTCCACACTACGAACTTAATTTCCATCAATGGCTGGATGGGCAATTACCTGGTCATTGGATTGACCGACGGGGTCCTGTGGAGTGGCCACCACATTCCCGAGACCTCACACGGTTAGATTTTTACATGCGGGGCCACTTGAAACAACTTGTGTATGCTGTGAAAATCCACAGCAAACGTGACCTTCAGCAATGCATCTTACAGGCCTGTGACAGCATTACCCCCGACATTCTTGTGCGCGTGAATAATCAATGGATAAAGCACCTTGAGCTCTCTCTCTCTCCAGCAGCAGGGACAACACATTGAACATATCCTTTAGCTGCTGCAACCCAGTTTCGATGTGTGTGAAACACAACAGATAACTAAAACCCGATTGCAGAAATAAATTCCTGAGAAAAAACTGGTGTTATTTGATATTCAACATGACCTCCTTCCCATTTAAGAAAATGAACCTTGTCCCAAAAGGCAGATTTCAAGATGGCGCCCAAACTTCAAAACTGCCTCAAAAAATACATTTTTTACATGAAATGTTTTTGACGGGATTTTCTTTTTCAAATTCTTTTGATAGTATTTAATAAACATACCAATTAAAATATTGTTTATGGAAATGCTATGATAAACATTGAGTCACTGCTTTTTTGTACTATTTTCAGCGCAGATCAGCATAGAATTGTTTAAATTACGATTTAAATTGAACAAATAAGCTTATTTAAATTAATTAAAAAAATAAAAAAACAATTTTCGAAATTAAATTTCAGGTCTCACATCTAAGTGACATTTTACGAGTTCTTCTCTTGTGGAAATATGGAGGTGCTTATTTAGATATGGATATTGTTGCACTGAGATCATTGAACGGCCTTCGCAATGCTATTGGTATGGAAAGTGAACAGTGGTTGGCTGCTGGAGTTCTCATATTTGATAAAGGTGATAATATTGTAATATTAGTTGCTTTTTTTTTTATATCTATCGATATCTCTATATATGCAGTATATCCGGTTAATACGAAATCCAGGAGATAAGATATTTCGCAATATCCGAAATTCTTACTATCCGAGAGCGTATTTACTGTGTGTGAATTTTATAATGTAATAATTTGACTAGTTTATACCATAAGTACAAACTTCATTGCTAATTTCTTACAAAAAAATCAAGAATAGTTGATTTCTTTCCTCTACTTATCAATTTCTATTTATAAAATTATTGAATTTAAAATAGGTATGAAATATTCGATCTGGAATATCATTTTGGTTCATAATATAAGATTTTAGAATTTCTAAGGCTTCATCAGTCCTCTTTGAAGATGGAAAAAAAGGACTTTCCCCTTCATTGTCAATATGCTTTCTATATCCGATCTTTTCTAATATTAGTTTTTATTTTTCTCAAAAACAAAATTTTACTTGTATTTCTCAAATTTTATTAAAAATTATTTCGTATTATCCGAAAAACATTTCGTATTAATAGGATGGTTGGTTTATTAGAAATTTGGCGTCGACAACTAAGGTCATTTTGCGCCTTTTACACAAGTTATATCTGTACGCAGCCCGGGACAAACACAAACATCCATGCCCACGGTGGGATTCAAACCCACGACCAGGCGGACTCGAGAACTAGAAAGCCTACGCCCTAGCCCTCTCGGCCACCTGGCCGGCTTAATAGAATGGTGTTACATATAGAATTCACTGACAAGGTTGCGGCAGAAAAAGATTTCATATTAAGCGGATGATACTGCAATTGTATATTCAAAGGGAAATAGTCAATGCACTTAAAACTAGTATCTAAACAAAGCATTAAGTGCACTGATTGTTGAAATTATCAAATATTGTCAAACATTATACATACAACGTTGTCTGAGTCTTCCTCATGATATTGTTTCTCTCGTTAATGTATTTCCAGTAAAACGGGGAAATTAGAATACTTGATACTGATGGTCACAACGTTTTTAATAACCAAATACTACACGTTTGTAAAATTGCAAAAAGGTGTTGAAACTGTTGACCATAAGCAGCATTGCACGGCCAAAACACTCTTATATACATGGTCACTTGCAGCCACAATTCGCGCTACCAGCTTCTCTTCCGAATCCACAGGAGTATCGTACAACACATTCTTCAGATTTTTTGCCTATATCACGTGGGTAAAAAGAGATGGCACGGAAAAATGATAATAAAATATAAGTATTATTTTCCAATGGAAGCTTCAATTTTCTGTTACAAAAAATGGCCTGACAAGGCGCCTTAATGGCAAAACTTGGCCATTCATCACTTTGTGTAGTCTAGCGGTCACCGATTCTTCTATTTACATACTTACCATTTGCTCAATACAGTACGAAGCTAAAGGAGTGCTTACTCTGTCGTCTTTCCACTCTTTCTCAATAATCTGCTAACTCTCCATTATCTCCAGTTACTGATCATTTTTAAAGATTTTCAAGAAATTGTTAAGTATTAAGAACTCTCAATTCTAAGAAAAGCCTGAATAACAGGAATTCGATGCATTCTTACAAATTGAAACTTATCTATATTGCACAAACGTTTCCTTGCATTGTTGGTCATGAGATATACAAGGTGATTATAATTAAAGTCCCTTTGTAAAAATGCTATAAAAAAACAACCATGAGTCCGAATGACTTCAAATTTGGACTGAGCATTCTTGAAGAAGGGGCATTTGATATGGATAAGAAAAAAAATAGTTCCAAAATTTATCACTAGATGGCGCTGTAAGCGGCATATTATGCCTAGGAGGATTTGTACTATGCAAATTGAAAGATACGCATGCGCATGAGACATTGCATGTGTTATAAAAACGCAGGCCTCATGGCGTTCTCGTCATATTTCAATTCAAAATGTCACTTCTAGCTGAATCCGCTTCCGTTATGCCGCTTACAGCGCCATCTAGTGATAAATTTTGGAACTATTTTTTTCTTATCCCATATCAAATGCCCCTTCTTCAAGAATGCTCAGTCCAAATTTGAAGTCATTCGGACTCATGGTTGTTTTTTTATAGCATTTTTACAAAGGGACTTTAATTATAATCACCTTGTATATTGTTGATCCTTGCATAGTGCGGTGCATTGCGTTTTTGATGCCATTGTCGATAACTATTGTTGCACAAACTTTTCCTTGCGTTGTTGGTCATGAGATATATATTGTTGATCCTTGCATAGTGCGGTGCATTGCGTGTTGATACCATTGTCGATAACTATTGTTGCACAAACTTTTCCTTGCATTGTTGATCATGAAATATAGATTGTTGGTCCGTGTAGAGTGTTTGTGAATTGCATGCTGATACCATTCTTGATAAGCATTGTTGCACAGACTTTGCCTTGCTTTGTAGGTCATGAGATTTTTCTCATTAATATGCCTTGCCATAACCATGAATATTGAATTTTATCAATAATTATTATTTTTTCGAAATCTGAGGTAGACAGTAACCTTCTTCATGCCTTGAAAGGTTATGCAAAATTTCATCAAGATCGGAATAAAACTATATTTGTATAAAAAAACAAAGCCACAAATATAGAAGATGAGTAGTAATTGAATTTGTCTTAACACTTAAGTTAACAGTCTCCAAATGTTTTACTTCTAATTGTTTCTGTTTAATCTGCTATAAAGAATTTAAGTAAAGATCATGCTTATGTTTCTCGTACCAAGCTGGAGATTCTATTGTCAGAAAGCTTCTCCTTAACTCGCAGCTGGAAGAATCTCATGGAATTGGCCAAGATTCCGTTCTCGCGGCTTCTTTCATGTTTACTGACATAAGGTGCTCTGAAAATACCTTGTTTCTTTTTTAAATTTCCCGCCTTAGAGCTCCCATGCGACGAAAGCTTTCGTAGGGAGGAAAGAGTACAGGGAGGCGACACTCCCATATTTCTGGAGAATATTGCAAGGGGGCATAAATCAAGTTTGGAAACCGCGTGACGTCACTATAGCAAAGTTTGGTCCTATTTTTTCTTCGCTCGCCAGAGGGCGTAAAAGACAGTGTAGTGTTAAAGCTCTGGATTACTAAAGTACGGCAATTACCTTCTCCAATGCTAGCAGATAATACTGGTTGTTGATAGGTTGGTTTGAAGTCACGTGAGTTTTTTCAGCCATCTTTGGCCCAGACATTTATTCATTTTAAATTTTATTGATTATCGGTTATATTTCCAGACGATAATAATGCGAATATTTTGATAATAAAATTCATTTCAGCCAAATTTAAGAGCTGGCGCAATAAACTGATTCGGCCAACTGGGCCAAAAGTGGCGAATTGCCGTACTTTAGTAATCCAGAACTTTATGTAGTGGGTAGATTTTTGATTCATCCTAATAAAAATCCCTGAAATAATTTCAGTTTAATCGGTTTCTTTATTTGATTTTCATCTCAACAATTTAAACTTTAATAAATAATTAATTTTTATCGTTATCCTTAAATAATGATTAAAAGTAATTTTTATATTATGTAGTTAAGATCTCCCAATCATTGCTTAAATTATATGAAGTTTATTTAATAATAGTGGTGTTTAATTTAATCATCGTCTTGGGAAAATGTCACAATAAAGTGATCGGTTGGTATTAACGTCCCTTGCAACTTCTATGGTCATATCAGGACGGCGTTATAGGGGCCACAAATTTTGCCTCACAAGAGTTCTTTAACGTGTAGCCGGTAAACGACTACACAGAACCAACGGCTGTACTTCCTTTTCGAAGGAAGTGCGTAATCTCAGGATTTCACCGCTGAAAAATCTTCGTCGTCCTCGGCCGGGATTGAACATGCGCTCGCGGGCATCAGAGGCGATTCACGCAACCACTGAGCCCTAGAAGCCGATAACAATAAATCGAAAATAATTTATATAAAAGGTTTTAATTACACCGTTATCCAAGAAATCGATGTTTAAATTATTATATAGATAATTCTAGTTCTTTAGTTTTAAGTTCATCCATTAATAAAGTGAATAAGTACCGTAAATACTGTATTTAGCGCGGGATCTGAAATACCGGCCCGCCTGCATTAAGCGCCTGGGGGTCTAGCAAATTTTTACAAACAAGCGCTGGGCCTTCAATAACCGCCCGGGCGCTTATTTCAGTTCATTTCGTGGATTTTTTTCCCCTCTTGCCGTTTTCTCACGGGTATTTTTGTTCTCCCGACTGCCACTTCTAAAATGGAAATTAGATACCAGCATGATTGTCTTATACTTTTTTGCTTTTTAATTTTGGATTCAGTCAAGTAATATAGCTGATGAAAATCGAATACTTCAGTTATTTTAAATTTATATAAATTGTGTCAAATTGTGTCGTGTGATCAATTTCATTTAAATACCTCCTCTCCTGCTTGGAAAATTTAATATTTTGAAATAATAGTTTCCATCATAGTTGTGCGGAATTTTATAAGCGCCGGCCCGCCTGCATTAAGCGCCTGGGGGTCCGCTGAATTTTTGCAAATAAGCGCCCAGGCGCTTAATACAGTATTACGGTATTTTATTTAAGGAAAATAAAATGATAGCAGAGGACGGGAGATCGTCTCTCTCCCCCGTTTCTCTTGAGACGCTTGCGAGAGAGAGAAACGTGGGGTAGGGGGATGGGGGGGACGAAAAAAACTCACGTTGCCATGCTTAGAAGAGAGAGGGAGAAGCGATGGATAACGTGAAAAGAGAGTGTCCATGATGGGTCAGCATGAGTGCCAGCACTGTCACCCAATGTAACCAATTTCACTTTACCAATTTTAATTTTATTAAATTATAAAAATTATTAAATTATTAAAAAAACATCAAATATAATTTAATAAAATAGGAACTATTAAACTTAAGTTTTTGTTTTAAATATAAAAATTACTTTGATAATTATATTTTGATAGAAATTTTTAAATATTATAATTTGGAAAAACTATCCGTTTGATTAAAAAAAAAAATTACAAAAAAATAACTACACATGCAATGTATTTTGAAATTTATTAATTTATGGGAGGTTTATAATATTGACGTAAAAAATCTACCAAAAACTTATAGTTAAAATTTTCTATATTTTTTTCACACAAATAGAAAATTTTCGTTATTCAATTTCATACGTTATACTCATATTTAATGATGAGTGACAATTACCTTCGCTAAAATAAGAGGGAAATAACATGAAGTTTTATTTCCAGTTTTGCCTCCACATTTCACAGACAGTTTATTCTTGTTATATTGAATTGTATTTTCTTAAAAAGAAACTATATTCAACAAAAAATTATATTCTCTGATCGTCTGAGAATTGCACAATGCAACATTTCTAACATTCGGTAAAGTTATAATATTTCAACGTACTTGCTTCTTATATTTTAACGAATTTATTAGCCTCCAAGGAGCATAGATTGAAGGATCCTGAAATTTTCCTTATTCGGATTAGAATTTACGATCAATCAACGAATATTTCATTAAAAATTTAATCTAAACTAGCAAAGGTACCCGGCGTTGCCCGGGATAATTACACTTGGATGTAAACAGAACAATCTCAAAAAATTAAATTAAATTTTGCAATATCTTAAAAATAAACACATGAAAATGCTTAGAATTAATACAGTAAAAATTCTTAATGAAAAATCGAAAAAAATCTTTTTAAAGGCTCACAGTGGCTGGACCTCTCCAAGGATGCCACTGCTAGTCTAAATAATTTTTTACTCACGTGTTGTTCTTAAATACTTAGTGTTGTTGCAATTTCCACTCTTCTCTCGATGTGTTGAAGCAAAACTTGGCCATTCATCACTTTGTATAGTCTAGCGGTCGCCGATTCTTCTATTTACTTGCTTCCCATTTGCTCAATACATCACGGAGCTAAAGGAGTGCTTCCTCTGTCGTCTTTCCACTCTTTCTCAATAGTCTGCTAACTCTCCATTATCTCCAGTTACTGATCATTTTTAAAGATTTTCCAGAAATTGTTAAGTACTAAGAACTCTCTTTTCTAAGAAAAGCCTGAATAACAGGAATTCTATGCATTGTTACAAATTGAAACTTATCCATATTATATCATCATTTTATGTTCATTGTTATAATTCTTGGAAAGATTGCTTTAACATTACATCTTCATTCTGTGATCATTGTTATTGGTGAATTGCGCGTTGATACCATTGTTGATGCGAACACAATGGGCCTATTGTTGCACAAACTTTGCCTTGCATTGATGGTCATGAGATATATATTGTTGGTTCATGCAGTGTGTTTGTGAATTGCGTGCTGATACCATTGTTGATACCTATTGTTGTACAAACTTTGCCTTGCATTGTTGGTCATGAGATATTTCTTGTGGTTCTGTTTGTTTCTTATGCAAATCGACAGTTTTATTCCGATCTTGATGAAATTTTGCATACTTGACCTTCAAAGCATGAGGAAGGTCACTGTCTACCTCAGATTTCGGAAAAATAATAAATATCGATAAAAAATCGATATTCATGGTTATGGCAAGGCATATTAATGAGAAATATCTCATGACCAACAATGCAAGGCAAAGTGTGTACAACAATAGGTATCAACAATGGTATCAGCACGCAATTCACAAACACACTGCATGAACCAACAATATATATCTCATGACCAACAATGCAAGGCAAAGTTTGTTCAACAATAGGCCCATTGTGTTCGCATCAACAATGGTATCAACGCGCAATTCACCAATAACAATGAGCACAGAATGATGATGTAATGTTAAAGCAATCTTTCCAAGAATTATAACAATGAACATAAAATGATGATGTAATATGGATAAGTTTAATTTGTAACAATGCATAGAATTCCTGTTATTCAGGCTTTTCTTAGAAAAGAGATTTCTTAGTACATAACAATTTCTTGATAATCTTTAAAAATGATCAGTAACTGGAGATAATGGAGAGTTAGCAGACTATTGAGAAAGAGTATAAAGACGACAGAGGAAGCACTCCTTTAGCTCCGTGATGTATTGAGCAAATGGGAAGCAAGTAAATAGAAGAATCGGCGACCGCTAGACTGCACAAAGTGATGAATGGCCAAGTTTTGCTTCAACACATCGAGAGAAGAGTGGAAATTGCAACAACACTAAGTATACATCTGAGGTAAGATTACGTGAGTAAGAAATTATTTAGACTAGCAGTGGCATCCTTGGAGAGGTCCAGCCATTGTGAGCCTTTAAAAAGATTTTTTTCGAATTTTCATTAAGAATTTTTACTGTATTAATTCTAAGCATTTTCATGTGTTTATTTTTAAGATATTGCAAAATTTAATTTAATTTTTTGAGATTGTTCTGTTTACATCCAAGTGTAATTATCCCGGGCAACGCCGGGTACCTTTGCTAGTTATATATATAGATGAAGATTGCATCTTCCACGTGCATTTCAATGGTATCTATCGCTGCGTTTGGGCCAACAATGCCTGAAAAACTCACGTGACAGCAGTTCTACCAATCAGCAGCTGCGGGCGTCGCGGAAAATGTTTGCCGCAACAATGACATATATTAAAGATAGACTCCGAATCCTATTGAAGCAAATTGGGAAGCTCCATGCCCAGATCTGTCATGGCCAAAAGTGAGTGAAGATGATGCAAAACACATGGCTAAACACGAGAGTAGCTGAGTAATAATTCTTTCACATGCCGATAACGGACTGATAAGTTTATCTTTTCGTTTACTTTGTATTTGAAGTATTTTATTATATTTTATAAACAATTTTTCGATCATGGTTTCAATTTCAATTTCGTTTCGATTGTCTTTCAGTTATGTATTTATATCTTAGTTACGTATTTTTGATTTATTTTTGTGGAAAATGATTCCTGATCCTTTTTCTTGTCTGTTTGTACAGTTGTACGCAGAACAACTTTGAATAATGGTTTTGAATTAATTATTCCTCATGCCCAATATCTTCAAAAACAAAGCAGCCAGACAGCTAACTACTCCACGGCTCACTCCTGCCCAGAACTGCCATGGCTCAATTTGCTTCACTTTTTGCCGCTGTTAACAATAGGATTCTATCTTTAATATACGTCATTGTGCCGCAAGGATAATAAAATAACAAGGATTGCTTATGCGATGCTACCATCTGTCGAGGAAATTTGCAAACAAACGAACTGTGACGGTCACTCCTAGACCCGACGAGCGGGCAACGCAGGAGAAATGCTTGGAATACACTGTTCTGCTACCGCGTTTAATATAATTTAATAACTACTTAGAAAAACCAAATTTTGCAACGCATAAAATATTTGACATTTCCAAAAGATAAATGTTGAAAATTTTGGGTGAACAAATTTAAACGCATTAAAAAATTCAATCTGAGGCAGTTGCTTTTGTCGAAGTCGCTTTCTGTGCTGATGACATTCAGACGAATTAAATTCAAATGTTCCAAAATGAATTTTGGTGTAAAAATGCATTGATTGACACCCAATGAGAACTCTTCAGCCAATGGACATTGCCACCCAATATACCACTTTGTGTTGATTGGTTAGTTTTGATTGACAATAGCACTGCAAGCACTATATAAACTCTGGCAATGTGAGTGTAAATCAGTTTGGATGACCCTTGTGGGTACATCAGGCTTCTTTTCTAGCTCAGTGTATTTCCCTTGGAATATGATTATGAAGGGTGAGATTATGGAAGCTATGCTTCAAGTTCCACTTGAATACCGATACACTACACTGTTCGATTGTCGATTGTCGAGTGTAAATCAGTACAACCTATTCATCCTATTCATCAGTCAAAAGACTGCCCAAATGTAAAAGGACAAGATCCCCCAAAATGTATTCGATGTAATGGACAACACACCTCCAGTTACACAAAATGTCCTAAATATCCGCAAGTCAGGAGAGTGCAAAGTGCTAAAGTGTCCCCGGAGATTTCCTATGCCTCAATGGTCTCCAAACGAGATAAGAGCATTAACGTGAATGATTTTCAAGAAATGTATAAACAAATTGGCAGTGTATGCAATTTGTTAAACGAACTGGGCAAGAAAATGCCACTGATGAGTGGAATATTTACGAATAAACACTGACAGTATGGCTGATCGATGTTATTCTATTACAAATCAAGGTAAACTTCGTTGCGTAATATGGAACGCCAGGGGGGTCCCCCGGAGGCGTATTGAGTTTTACAACTTCCTAACCCAATGGGATATAGACATAGCATTTCTATGTGAGACACACTTAAGGCCAGACCGCGACTTCAGGCTACCTGGTTACTGTGTCTATCGTAAAGACAGAATTCTTCCCACTACAGTAAAGTCCCCGTCAGGTGGGTCAGCAATTATTATTAAGAAAGGCATTCATCATCGGGAGGAACCAACCCGAGACTATATGGGAATGGAAGCTGCCTCTGCTATCATTACTGATGCCACACTGGGAGAAGTGAAACTAGTGGCTCTATATAATGCGCCCAAGCATAAATTCGATGCCAATGAGCTTGACGAGCTGTTTTCCGGGAATATTCCCGTTATTATGGCGGGAGACCTGAACGCTAAGCACTCGCACTGGAATTCAAAATGCCATAACCAAAACGGTGTCCTTTTGTATGGCTACGTGCAAAAGCAATCTGATATTATTGCAGTAGGCCCTGTGGATGATACATATTATTGTGATCATTCTCCTTCAAGCGATGTACTTGATATTGTGTTGTTGAAGGGCTTCTACAAATCATTCAGTATCTATACTGTCAATGATCTATCCTCAGACCATAAACCAGTTGCACTAAATTTTGATAACGTAAACATTGACCTCAAAGAAGAACTGAGGCTTAAACAAGACTGGAAATTTTTTAGAGAAATTCTCAAAAATGATGACGACCCACTAAATAACGTACATAGTACGAGCGACATAGATACCAATGTGAAAAGGCTTACTGAACGTATAAATGCAGCTATTGACTCTAGTGCTTCGCCCTTAGAGTCGAAGCGAGCTGATCACCTTGATCTCACCCCAGAAATCAAACAATTAATTGAGCAAAGGAATAAGGTTAGAAGGCAGTGGTACCGAACTCGTGATTCATGGCTTAAGACCAAGTATAATAGGCTCACAAGAAGAGTTCACGAGGAGGTAAAAGCACTTCGTAATGCCAGATGGAATGATAAAGTTAAGAGTCTGTCGACCCACGATAACTCTATGTGGTGCATGGTTCGAGCCTTGCAAAACAAGAAAGCCATTAATATCCCACCTCTGTTAGCCCAAAATGGCAAATTCATCACGAATGATGATGATAAAGCGCAGCTTATTGCAAGCTCACTTTCAGAACAGTTTGTAACGCCTACTGATGGTCGGCAAATAGGACTTGATATGTCCGAGAAAGTAAAATCCTGCATAACTGGCTTCTATAATATTCACGGCAATGAATTCCCAAAACATAGCATTGATGTAAATGAAGTCCTAAGCATCATTAAAAATTTAAAAACGAGAAAAGCTCCAGGTAAAGACTCTATTAAGAACACTGCTTTGAAAAATTTACCTCCAAATACAATTCAAGATATTGCAAAAGTGATTAACGACTGCTGGAAGAACCCTTACTTCCCGGATGCTTGGAAGCAATCAGTTGTCTTAAGCATTCCTAAGCCAGGACAAAATCCTGCAAATCCTGTTAGCTACAGGCCCATCAGCTTGTTACCATCAATTTCCAAAATCCTGGAAAAAACAATTCTCAAGAGATTCATTGAGCACTGTGATGCCAACGATCTCATCCGCGATGAACAATTTGGCTTTCGCTCAAACCATTCCTGCCAACTCCAAACATGGAGGCTCGCAGCGGATATCAATGAGCCCCTTAATCTCTCTATGTACTGTGGGGTCGTTTTTCTCGATGTACACAAAGCCTTCGACCAAGTCTGGCACGATGGTCTTATTTTTAAAATGATTATGGATGGATTTCCTCAAGACATAATTACTCTGATACACTCGTTTCTCTCCAACCGGTTCTTTCAGGCCAGAGTTGGAGATAGTCTATCTCCTATGTATGAAGTAAAAGCTGGTGTCCCACAGGGTTCAGTCCTGGGGCCAGTATTATTCAATTATTTTATGCGAGACTTCCCAAGTCCTTCTAAATGTAAGCTCTTTTTTTACGCAGATGACGCTGCTATACTGACCTGTGCTCGTCAACCAGCCGTAGTAGTCTCGCGGCTGCAGAAGGCTCTAAAGGAGTGTGAAAGCTGGTTTAGCAAGTGGAGGCTAAAATTGAATGTAGACAAATGCAAGGCGATGTTTGTCTCCAAGAAGAGAAAGAGATCATTAGATTCTCTAACACTATATGGCAAAAAACTGGACTGGGTTGAAACTTATAAATATCTTGGTGTTGTTATTGACTCTAAACTTACCTGGACTCCCCACGCAACTTATGCGTTGAATAAGGCCAGGAGAGCCAAGTTTAGCTTGATTGCTCTGCTGGGCCGGAATAGTGCTCTAAACATTGATAATAAACTCCTACTCTATAAGGTCATTGTTCGGACTATCTTGACCTATGGTATGCCCGTCTGGGCCACAATATGTAAAACTAGATGGAAAGAACTGCAAACGTTCCAAAACGTTACCCTTAGGACTATTGCGCAAAAAGATCGGAGAATTGTTCGCAATTCCTCCATTTCTAATGACTTCAACATGACTCATATTGGCAAATACGTTCAAGGGCTCATGGAATCCATGCTGCCCAATATAGAAAATCATAGCAACGAGCTAGTCTCGGGCATTTTAAAGCATCCTATGCATAGAAAGAGATATCGTGATCCAAGGCATATACTTGATATTAATTTTGAAGACATTGATAATGTCTTATTTCCAGATTACTGGACTTCATAGGTCGTGTTTTATCTAATACTAGTGGTCTGCTTCTAGTCTAGACAGTCGTCAATCAAATTTTCCTCCACCAAGAGGAGGCAATTTTCTTTCATACTTTGGATGACCCTTGTGGGTACATCAGGCTTCTTTTCTAGCTCAGTG